>NJDC01013388.1:18506-29516 GCA_002245475.1 Calephelis virginiensis | reverse complement strand
GGTCGGGCAACAAAAAGAAAATTGGGTTTTTCCAATTTCCTAATAAAAAAAATGTTGCTCGGGATAGGATATGTGCCCGGTTGGCGATAGGCTTGTCACCTATCACATTGCGGGACTAAGTATTTTCGGCTAGTCGTGGGTGCCCCGGTTGTGCCTCTGCCTAACTCTTCGGAGATATGAGCGTGAAGATACTTCTTTTTAAAGAGCAATTGCTGAGCACTGCTGATGGTGAGCGTCAAACATAGTCCGGCGTCTCCGAAAGGTAGATACGGCTTGAGAGGCAGGGCGCCGGCGACAACTGTCAATGGCCTCACTCCCTACCTCGGTCAACTGGAACTCCGAACTGGTCACGCAGCGCAATACTCAGACAACATATCATCTATATTAAAGCAGTTCGCCCGCGACTTGGTCAGGGTAAATCCTTTCGTCGGGGGTTGATTTATGAAAAAAAGCTCATGTTTCAACTAGGACCCTTTGCATATGAAATTTCAACAACTTAGTTCAGCGCATTAGCCATGGAAGAGCAACAGACAGACTTTCCCATTTCTAATATTAATTACATACGAAGAGCACGAGCTATCAACAACTATAGGTATATATGAATGTAAAGTAAAGTATCGTCACGCCCATATACACGAAGAGGTAGGCAGAGGCACAACCGGGGCATGACTAGCCGAAGACACTAAATCTCACAATGTGATAGGTGGCAAACCTTTCGCCAACCGGGCATATATCCAATCCCGGGCAACGTTAATTTCAATAGAAAATTGAAAATGCACATTTTTTATTTTGGTGCCCGACCCGGGGATCGGACCTGAAACCTCAAGAAGTCAAGTCCGACGCAGGCCCGCTAGACCACAGAGGCGATTATATAAATGTAAAGCAGTCAAGTGCAGACTGCAGTAGCGTTGATTTATTACTATATAATGCATTGTTTTGAATTTACAAAAAACTTATTTTACTTATATGTGTGGAACATGTACCTTTATTTTTATATATTATACTTAGTCGGGTCATAAGTTCTGTCATGTTATGTTATTTACTCGTAGTAAAGTAACTGTCGGCTGTCCTTTAAATGTGGAGCGGATGCTTACAGAAGACAACGTGTAGTTCTCTTATCTGTATCGATGTGGTTACATCCAACGATTTGGCGTCCAATGAGGCGTGACGAAGCAAGCCACCGTATTCCGCGTGTCCAGCGAGGCCATTTGCCATCCTCACTCATGGTTTAGTTACAAGTCTCATACTGGGGCTTAGCTGAGATGTACTCTTGGGAGAAAGCCGTTAAACGAATGCAATTGTGTACCAAAACACAATGCTCACGGACCTTGTGGAACCTGTTTCCCATACCATGTTCAATAACAGGTCCTGGCTATTCCAACAACATTCTGCGCCAGTCCATAGAGCGAGAAGCACGCAAGACTAACTGACTGCACGTGAAATTGACTTCATCCGCCACGAAGACTGGCCCTCTTCCAGTCGAGACTTGAATCCGTTGGATTACAAAATATGGCAACACTTGGAGCAGAAGGCCTTCTCAAACCCTCATCTCAATTTGGAGTCACTGAAGGCATCCCTGATCAAAGTAGCCGCCGATATTGACATGCGTGCTGCCGTAGACGACTGGCCGCGCAGGTTGAAGGCCTATGTTGAAAATGGCGGGCCTCACTTTGAATAAACGTAACTAACATAAGAAGACATCTTTTATTCAGGTCATTTTGGTGAATAAGTGATTATTATTTAACAATAAACATGTGACAGAAATTATGACCCGACTAAGTATAAATGTACAAAACATCTTAGAAATCCCATCTCCTTCTGTAAACACCGTATTTTTCTAATTTTTATTTACGAGTTAAACAGAAACTAACCTCGCCATTACCAACGGACGGTCAATGACATTTCAGTTCAATAATATGTTTCTCTCTAATCGCGTCAGTGGCGATACTATGACTGATTTTTAAACCGTGTTAAAATAAAATAATTTAGCATCTTTTATTTCGTTTAATTCTTCATTCAATTGATAATAATGATGGTACCGAACTTCAGTATTATTATATCCAACTCAGCAAATTTCTTGCAAATGAAAATCAACAGTTTGTATACCTACATATTGCTCTGATAAATATTGCGGAAAAAATTAAGAAGAAAGCGCTCACTAAATAAAAATACGTCATTCCGACAACGAGTATTTAGAAATATAATATAATTTTAAGGATGACAATTGATAAAAAATTGCAACGAGGCCCACACATTGATAAACTTATAATTTTTCTAAGCTTAGCAGCGTATGCTCTTTTTAATTTAGATATTTTCACAGCATCATGTCGTACGGAATTCTTCTCTGGGAGAGTTAAGTCTGGGAGATAAAAAAATTAAAGAAATCAAATTTCTAACTAATATTACAGTATATCTTTGAAAATTTAATGTATGTTCACAGAGATTCAAGTTCATTTAAAAGAAATTGTGATATACACTGTGTCAATACAAGGAATAAAAATAATCTTGCTGTGCATGTGTCTCGTCTCCGCAGAGTAAGCCATTTTTTCATGGGCCCATGTATACAGTTTTATAATAAACTTCCCGATTATACGAAATACCTTACAATTAATAAATTTAAGAAATGTATTAAACGGAACTTATACGAAAACTGTTATTAAACTGTCTAATATTTAGCAGATAAGAACACTTGGAAGTAATTGTTCGTCATGCCAATCTCTTACAAACATAATGTATAATATCGCCTCTGTGGTCTCGCGGTCCAGCGTCGGACTTGACTTATTGAGGTCCTGTGTTCGATCCTCGAAATGTGTATATTCGATTTCAACTTTGCCTAGGTTCGCAATTCACAAGTGCCCGATCGGCGATGGTTTAGCCACCTAGGTATAACATTGTGGGTGTACTCTGTTACTTGTTCGGGATATACAGGCATCGATACAGTTGACTTTCGCTAGAGCGATGGGGTGGACACGTCGTGCTATCAAAGGAGGCTCACCATGATATACCAAATGGCAATAATGAGTTTGACGGGCATGTTGAACCACATGGTCCAGATCAGAATTCCGTTGACGAGGTTCGGCAGCCAGCAGACGTAGAAGGCGGCGTTGATCAGGAAGAACTTCAGGCGGAGCGCCTCCACCACACGCCTCTCGCGGCTCGTGAACTGCACACAAAAAAAACAATAATATCCGACAAGACCTAGTCTCTCTCTCTCTCTCCCTCTCTCTCTCTCTCTCTCTCTGTGTGTGTGTGTTACTGGTGGCCGAGTGACGTGCTACAATTTTCCCGGGTAAATGTCCACCCCATACCACACCAGCAGCCCTGTCGCCACAATACCATAGTGGCAGTACAGTTGTCGGTTACAATCAGGAGAGCCGCGAGCTAAAAAATAAAAAAAACAAGCACCTGAGCCAAGGGCAAGGCGACTGTGACCTCGACGTGGTTGCTCACCAGCACGTACATGACGGGGTTCACGATCATGACCATGGCGATGGGCACATAGGTCGCGAAGTAGTTGGGGAATATCCTGTACAACGCGTCCGTGATAGATGTCAAATTGTGGCACCTGGAACCGATTTTATTCAAATATGAACACGTCTACTTCTCCATGATACATACGAGTATAATGAATACTTTTGTTAACAGGTTTTCTTATCACAGCATTATCTGGACTTAAAAACTGATGTCACAGAACCAATGGTAATACTACGTAGTGATGTGCCGAATCTCCGTATTCGTAGCCGCGGATATACGCGGACATAGAAACTTCCGAATCTTACACTTTTCTGTCTGATCTCGTACGGATCTTTTACCTTATTCATTTTCAATACTTAAAAGCGAAATATTATTTCAAACTAATAAGGTAATTCCACATTACACTAATAAACATGTTAGTATACAATCTTTCAATTTATTAGAGATCGACTATTTTTACTCGTAACATAACCATTAAAGGTTATACCTAAAAAGAACTAATTATTTGGTAAGGAAATTTCATTTAATAGTTTTAAATTACTTATATAACGCTGTGTATCCACCATTAATACCTACTTTTTTATTGATAACTTGATTTTTAAATTAGTCACGAAAAACCATGTAAAAACGTAATTACCTATAGTATGTAAGTGTGACGGAACGAAATGTGGTTTCAAAAGTTATACACTGGTTCAGTATCAATATATTTTTTAAAAAACGAAATGTATTAAATTCTCAATACCAAATTTGCGGCAAGTAGATACCAATATACACATATACTATTTAAATTATGCGCCTCGGTATATTTCGTGTTTACGAATTTAACCGAACAAGAAATTAATGTGTGGTCGTCGTTTTAGCCGCCAAAACTCGTCAGTACCTCAAATGTGATGGAAGTGACGGCACGCAATATTTCAGTATTAATTAAGAATTGTCTAGAGCTGTAATATGCCAAATTACCATATTTGAATATAGATATAATATGTTGGACGATACGTAAGAAAAAACACAGTTTGATTTATCTAAAGATAGAAAAAAATAATGTTAGTATAACTTAAATATTACAACGAAATGAAAAACACATGTTTAAACGTAAGATGTACTAACCTAAAGATAGAAAAACCGATAATTAAAGGTTTTTACTTCCAGAACATTAGTAGATCGATTTACTTCTTCTATTGCGTACAATTCAATGGAAACAAACTGGACCTAGTAGATTTTACTACATTTCAAGGATAGCAATTGATAAAAAATTGAAAAGGAGCCCGCATATTGGGAGACTTACAATTAGGTTAAGCTCAGCAGCGTATGCTGTTAAAAAAATGAGACAATCAACTGACGGTAGGATAAACCGCTAGGATGACTTATTTCAGTTATTTTCACAGCATCATGTCGTACGGAATTCTCCTCTCGGGGAGTTCTGCCGAAGTGAATACTATATTTATTTTACAAAAATTTCATATAACCTAGGCCCAAGAGTTTCCCTGAGAGAAAATTTCAAAGAAATTAAAATTATAACTGTAACGTCCCAGTCTATCTTTGAAAATTTAATATAATAAGTTCAAAGAAATATAGGTTAATCTAAAAGAAATTGTGATATACGTCGTGTGAATACAAGAAATAAAAACAATCTTCCTTGGTATGTGGCTCGTCTTCACATGGTAAACCATCTTACATGGGCCAATGTATACTGTTTTACAATAAACAAATCTGGATCTGCTCAGTGTGTGGGCGCATTCCGATCCGGTGGTACATTTAGTTAGTTAACATATTTAAACGCGTCACACGTTACGTCACGCGTGCTCATGTAAGATTAACATGAAATAAAATATTTTCTATTTCTATATCATATATGTCTACTGTAGGCATCTGTGATACTTCTGGTGCAGCAGATACCGTCTGATGCACGACTGGCCCGTGTACATCCTGTCCTATAAAAAAACGACGGGACGGACGGCAGAAGAGAGAGCCTTAATATTAACGTTGTGCATTTTTGATATTTTGGAATGGTTAGGGAAAAATTTTGCACAAATTGCTTCAACTATCAGCATGAAAGTACTAACATTTGTGTGGTAGAACACAATATTCATTTATATATGCTATCGTGCACAACACAAACATGACAACACGAACATTCGCGCAAGCGCCCTGCGCCGTCTTAAGAATTTGCGATCAGGTCACGTGTCCTGACGCGAGTTTAGAAGTTTTTACCCATTCCAAAAAAAGTGCGCAACGCCGCTAAAGAAGTTTTCAATTCAAAAAGATATTCTTGTCTTTTTGTAGAAACAATTTATTTATTTTGTATTACTTTTTTAAGAAAAAAATATTTATTTTAATTCTCGCCTTGGATGGCTTATGGATAGTGCAATGTATTCCTATCTCCCTTCAACCTGCCTACTTTGCCACTGTTTCATATAACACCCTATACTGCGCCACACTATCTACCATAATGTATCGGTCTGTATGTCGATTAAGCAACCGCAATATTTGGCAAATTAAATTTGTACTTATTTAAGTGTAAATATAATTATATTTAAATGACAGACATCCTAAAATAGTTTCGTTTTATATTTTTGTTTAAAAAAGTAGCGCCTGCCACAATATGAGCAACAAGCAAAATGTCTGTAAAATCGAAAACGATAAATTCCTGTTTCTAACAGTTCTTAGAAGCTACTAAAAATGAGTATGCTTTCTAAATTGATTTCAAAATATGAGAGTAGACAGGTTAATATAATCATTAATACTATACTTTTGCTACCACTGATCGGGAAAATAGCACTACAATGTCATGTTACGATTTCTATACAGTAAAATCTTATATGTTCGACATCTAGGTATATTTTTTATGTATGCTATTTTTAATAATTTCTCCGTCATTTGTAAACAGATATTAAAAAAAAAATTTATGCGAAAAAACGTACTTCCGAGATGGTCCCACTGGTCAAGGTCTGATGATAAATCCCATAAAAATCGAGGAAACACTGTACTCAGACAATAGTATATTAAATATGCCAGTTTTTGGCATTTCGGTTGCATCGAAATCTGTTTTTGTATCTGGAATCCGCACTCAGGGATGTTACTTGTCACAGGTACACGGATGTAGTTTAGGCACTTCTGGTAGATTCTAGGTTGCAAGTAAATGTGGAGTGCACTTAATTAATGTTTTTTTTAAGTCAACTTTTCGTCCTTACCTTACATAAAGCCAGTGCTCGCTACTGCTGTATTACGTTTCGGAACCGCTATATTTTGTCTCGATACCAAAAAAGATAAGATGTATTTACGTCGCATTAGGAATGTAGAGTATGGAGAGTCCCAGAGCAGTGGTGGCGGCCGGCACTCCCCATGCCACCCAATGGTACCTTACGCGGTGGAAGTCCCGACCTCTGACCGAGCGCCACGTCTCAATGGCATAAAATAACGTCCAAAACCAAGTTGACGTATAGAAGTATTGTGTCCACGCCTGGAAACCAAATAGATTTGTATATCGACAACCGTCCACTTCATTTTACCGTCAATATCGTTTACAACTTTGTCATTTCTCTACCTCGAAGTATATTTATTCCTTCCTCCAAGTTATTTGGGAACGGAATGGTCCCGACGCTTTATTTTTTCCTTAGCGTCGATAAACCTGCACTAGAAACTTAACAACCCGGACTCTGGCAACGCACCATTATATGTTTCGATGTCGATAGTTTGTTGCTATCGAGAAATTCATCTGCTTGTTTGTCTACAAACTCCATACAAAAAAAGTTTATGTAAATATTTTACAGGTACTTGCTTCATAACTTATGATTCGGAACAATTTTTAAAACGAGTTTTCTAGAAAAGAAGTGGTTACTTATTAGTAAAGACAAAAGTTAATATAATAGGTCCTTAGCCAAGGTATTAGTTTTGTAAGATTCCTGCAGTACTTCCACCTTACGTTACAATACCCTCGTCATAGACATTTTGGAGGGAAGAGTTGCAGCTTGAAAGTGATCCACCGTCGAGGACACAGGATATTAGGGATTCTCACAAATAAGACAACTTCCACCAACCGTCTACAAAAGTTGTCAACTGTGGAAAAAGTTCCAAAAGGTGGAAAAACTTTTTTACTTTGGCACTTGCCCTGTGCTCGGGTTAAATTTCTACAAATTTTAAAGAAAGAATAAATATCGCTCCACACAGGAATAAAATGGAAACAGTAGTCTTTCTCTCAAACCGACGAATGCTCAAAACATTTGAGATCCTGTATGTGCGTTATTTTTTCTTTTTTTTCTTTTATTTCTATTTCCTTTATTTTTATTTGCTTTCGATTTGATTTCGCTTTTTTGTTGTGATGGTTATTGTCAGGTGAGGGTTGTAATGAAGAAAGAAAAAGTGGAAAATCGCAGGGAAAATAGGAGAAACTACACTTTATTTTTATTCACACAAATTGTTAGTAGCTGTTAATTAAGCGATACGAAGTTCGCCGGGTCGGTTAGTCTTCAATACAATATATAAGATTAAGAAACACACATCTTCGCAAACATTCAAATTTATGATATTGACAAAACGAAACACAGGGTGTTTGGCCAACATTTTATGGATATTCACACTGAAATAAAATAAGATAGCAGTAACCAAGCACTTTGATCAGTACCTAGTACCTACATCAAACCATTAATCATTTGATGTAAATTACTTGAACTTGACTGGTAAGCCTTAAGTTTTTTAAGAAGTTATTTTGTTATTGATCTATAATATTTTTTCGCCTCTGTAGTCTAGCGGTCCAGCGTCGGACTTGACTTTTTAAGGTCCCGGATTCGATCCTCGGGTCGTGCAACAAAAAAAGTTAGAGTTGCCCGTGATTGGATATGTGCCCGGTTGGCGACAGGTTTGCCACTAATTACATTGTGGGACTAAGTGTCTGGCTAGTCATGGGTGCCCTGGTTGTGCCTTTGCCTTCATCTTCGGAGATAATGCGTATGATCAAACCAAATACGCATTTTTATTGTTTTGCAATACAATTTCAAAATTTATATATAAAACGCGTATGGACATCAAATCAAATACACTATTTCATCGTATTCTAACATAATCTTTATCTATATTTACTGATGATAAAGAGGCAACATTTGATTGCTTGTTTGTTTGTATTAAATAGGCTCCGAAAACCACTGGACCGATTTGAAAAATTCGTTCACCATTAGCAGCCGACACTGTTCCCGATGAACATGGGCTACATTTGTTACATAAAAAAACTACAATTTCAATAACGCACACAAGGTGTAAGAAAGTAAAGTAAAAAAAATAAAAAAAAGTAGACAGGGCCATCACATACAACTGCGAACGAAAAAGTAAAGACAACTTTTTACTATGTGTGCGTAAGGCTCGAATGGGATAGTGTAGGCCAGTGTTACCATGTGCACCGTAATTACGGTAAATGCACCTTAATCAACACTACCTTACCATCTATCGTCGAAGCAAATCTGCCTTAATTAGTAACAATTTATTTTTTTGTAAAACTAACACTAGCTTTTTTGTGCTAACATAAACAAACGACATAAATGTAACGCATCCCTAACTTTACGCATGAGTTTCTGTTCGGGGATTAACCTGTTCAACTTGGCAAAATAATGCGACAAATTTGAGTGAGCGTATAGTTTAGTAAAATGAAATACTATAGTAGTAGTATACTATAGTATTTCATTTCAAGTAGATTTATTAAAATTACTTAAGTTGCATTGTATCGAAACATCAACTTGTATATTTTGAATTATTGTTTTGGTGGTGTTTTCCAGTATTTAAAACGTAATTTGCTATTTTCATCAGCTGTTTTGCATCACAACCAAATTAAAATGAGTGAAAATGACTGTGATTCTCAATCGGAAAAGGAAGTGACGAAGAAAAAAGAAAACTGTACAAACAGAAGTTCCGAGAAGACTGGTAATCAAAACCAGAGTTTTGCGATTGGTTAAGGAGGGATGCGAAGAACGAGAATGTTGCGGTATGTAATATGTGTAAGTAATAAATCAATCTCAGCTGAAATATACGTCCTCACAAGATATAAGGAGACAGCTTCACATATAAATAACGCTAAAAAATTTAGTTGTTCCACTTCAAAGAAAACACAGCAATCGATTGTTAGTGCCTTTGAGAACAGACCGCAAACATAATCTGAGAATGACTTTAAATTAATTAAATGAATGAATGATTAAACTAATTATTTATTTATTACACATGGAAGACCAACAGCAATTACACAATTTAAATGGTAACAGAAAGAAAAAACAGGAAGCCAATTTACAGGTCCTCACTTATAGATACATATTAAACATTAATATATAAATGTTAACACTCCACCATGATACACGAAACAAATCAAATAGCAGAAAACAAATAATGGTTAACAGAACGACTTAAAAAAAAACAGAGTAAGAGTAATTATAAAAACAATTTCAAAATAATAGATCACTGCAAAAAGTAATTGTTGTAGCGTCGTCTTGCCTTAGGAACATTGATTATAAATTGATCAATATCTAGATATTTGCACAAACAATTGAAAGACCTGTTGGCTCTTATTAGGTATGAGTTTTGTCTATATTTAGTGGAAGCTTTGGAAATATGCAGAGGTGGGTTAAATCTGAGAGAAAAATTTGGCACATTAAACAAAATTTTATTTAATAGATCGGGACAGTCGATTTCATTATTAGTAATTTTTAAAATATATGCATAGTCAGCGAATTCACGCCTTTTATATAAAGGCAGTAAATGAAATATTTTACAAAGGTCATCATAACTGAAGGAATAATAATTATGGTAATTGCAATCGGTAACACAACGAACGAATCGTTTTTGAACCGATTCTATGCGATCGATATACTTATGATAACGTGGATTCCAAACTAGTGAAGCGTACTCAAGGTTACTTCTAACAAAAGCACCGTATAAGATTTTTAATGTCTTGATATCATTAAAACATTTCGATATACGCATAATAAACCCAAGTGACTTAAATGCTTTGTTAACAATTGCTTCAACATGAGCACCGTATAACAGTTTGAAATCATGAATGACTCATGAGGGAGTAGTCGTAAGGTAAGTAAGTCGTAACGTAAGTGATATTAGGTTTCTGCTCCGGGTAAATGACATAACTGAACAATGGGTTAAGCTCTTAACTTTACAGTATGTTTATTATTATTCAAGATTATTTATTTAGGGCCAATGCGTCTTCAAGAGAAGAAATAGTTGAAAGAATTTTTATATCATCGGCAAAGCACAAATGACTAGATGTCAATCTAGATAATCATGATCCTATGTCATTTATATATATATATATATATATATATATATACAGGGTGTTAGGCAGAAGGTTGAACATACGTTAAAGGTAGACAGATGGGGTCACCTGTTATCTTCATGGCCCAAAAAAATTTTTTTTTGACCCTTGGTTTTTTTTTAATTTCATTTTTTTTTAATTTATCGAATTTCATCAGTTTTAAAATTTTGGAGGCTTGTAACTTTATGTAGGGTGGATGGATCTGGCAACTTTTTTTTTGTTTTTGTCTCAATTGT
>NJDC01013388.1:0-18499 GCA_002245475.1 Calephelis virginiensis | reverse complement strand
GCACACCACTCGGCACATAAACCCAACTAGATATGTAATTGTGTAGTACCACCGCTTGCGTCCTTTTGTCTATGTAAGACGAGAACCACCTCAGTAAAACACCATGAATTCCAAATTTGGATAGTTTGCGTAACAGAGTGTTAGGATCAATTTTATCAAAAGCTTTACTGTAGTCCGTGTAGGCTACATCAACTTATTTACTTTTATCCATAACTTGGGAAATGTAATCATTACATAAGATAAGGGTTGAAGTGGTAGACCTTTCTTTAAGAAACTCGTGTTGAAAAGTGTATAAATATTTACCCAGGGATGAAACTAATTGGACATAAATAACTTTTTCAAATATCTTTGCAATTATTCGTAATTTTGAAATAGGTCTATAGTTCTCGACCTCGCTTTGTGGTCCCTTTTTCTGATTTCCAAATACGTGGGACAGTACCGGAAAGAAGTGATTTTCTGAAAAGTAACGTAATCGGTAGTGCAATAGAAGATGCACGTTTTACCAAAAATTTTGCTGATACATTGTCCGGGCCTGCACCTTTATAGATAGACAGATTTTTTAATAACTTCTCAATTTCCTTCTCATCTATAGTTATATTGCTAATATAGCTAGCTGCACTTAAATATGAGCCTTGGGAAGAGAAAAAGTGGTTGTAGAAAATCCACTGCCAGATCTTGGAACAGGAGAATTGAGAAAACTAGATGAAAAATATGTAGAAAATGCCTCACATATCGATTTACCATCAGTGAGGGTCGTATAATTGAATTGCATGCAACTAGGCATAGCAATTGAATTTGACCGATTTTTTTAAAAATGCCCAAAATTGTTTCGGGTTATGCCTAATTGCATTCTCAGTTAGATGTATATATTGTGTATAGCACTTAGATTCTATTAGATGAGCTCTATCTCTTGAAAGTTTATACATGGTTTCATCAGACTTATTACCATATGTATGATATTTTTTGAGATACTTATGTTTCTCCTTGACAGCCTTTATGAGCGAAATGCTATACCAAGCGTGAAAAGTTTTATTAATGTTTTTTCTTAAAGGTATATACGTGCGTTGGAGGTCTAAGATTGTGTCGTACAAAAAAATAACCGAGTCCTCAATTGGTCTAGTCAACAATTCGTTAATCCAATCTATTTAACGGATTGCGGTTAATGGAATTAAAATCACCCTTATCAATTAAATACCGCATACGTGGAGCATACTTCAAAGTTACCTGAGTAACGGCGCTAAAATTTATTACAAAAGCAGGATGGTAAGAATCTATAGGTAATAACGGAGATAAGCATTTATTAGATGTTACAAGATCAATATATTAAGCTCGTCTATTAATAGCCGCTCCTAGCTGCTCACTACGTTAGTTGGTTGATATACTGATTGATCTGATGATACCCATGTTAACTTAATTTTAAGTCACCGACAACAAGGAATTCATCGTTAGTATTATTTAGTAAATTGCCTGGCTTAAATTTGTTCAAAACATTGACAGTTGGGAGTGAAATGATAAACCATTACTTTGTTGACATAAATATATAACATATGCGCAAACATAGCCAAAGGTCCTCCGCCGTGGAATTATATTGGGGCTGTGGAGAAATGGCTAGGTCTTTACGAGCTGCAATCAACACACCATCACCTCTCTTTTGTCGGGCCAAATTGTAATCTCGGTCACGTCGCCACATCACGTACCGATCATCAAACATTTCAGAGTCGGTTATACCATCTATCAACCATGTTTCGGTCAGCACTATAATATCATAATTGTTGAGACACAACTGTCTATAAAATATATCTGTCTTAGTACGCAAGCCGCGCACATTCTGATAATAAATTCGTATATTGGGATTGCGAAAAAAATTTACATCCATATCAATCACTTTAAAAAAGTAACATATAAAAACAAATTTGGCAACAATTTTGGGAAAAATAAACATTATAAGTACCTAATGTACTGGCATATTACAAAAAGCAAAAATATGAGGAAAAGTCCCTGCGTAAGAAATAATAAATGAAGGTGCCCCAGAATTACTGTACTATTGTAAATAAACAGTATGTAATGCGAATTTACTCTAATAATAAGAGCGAGTGAGAAAGGTATCATCTTACTAGTTGCAGCTATACGCATAGAACGATGCTATGCAACTTGGAATTACACAAAAGCGATAAGTGTATCATCAAAAAGGCAAGACAGGTGTGCGCAACCTTCGGGCACTATTCTGTAGATTGCACATAAATAAGTTGTTATAATAGTATAAAAGTAGAAAATTGACATTGAGTAACCCAAAATCTAAAACAGACTGGTTTATAAAATAGTTTAAGAAATATTGTTTAAATCACTATCCTGCCGCACAATGATGATCCCTGAAGTTTCATTACGGCGCACATGAATTCTACCATGCCATACCATTCTACCCATACGTATTTATAGTTTATATTTCTGGCCCTGATTTATGTCTGTGAACGCAGCTTCTTGCCCTCAACAGTAAGATGATCATTAATAAATACCCTACTTGATGTTCCAACAAATCCGATATCACTATTGAGAAGCAATTTTACCGCACGGGCAACAGTAATAAAATCTTCTTTAACATATCGATTCAAGAAAGATAATTTTCATTCTTTCTAGTGGGCACGCCTTTGATTTCAATGTTATTAAGTCTTGAGCGTTGCTCGATTGAAGAATTTGATTTTGAGTATTTTTTATATTATTTTTAAGAATGGTGACTGTATCTTGCAGTTTTTCAAGCTCTGAAACTCTATTTTCGACACTGTTTAGTTTATCACTCAAATTATCTAATTTTCTATTGGTATACGATAATGAGTCCTTGAGGTCGGAAAGGTCATTTTTATAGAATTAATATCTTCCTTAATGTTAGGTAGGAGGGACAACTGCAGTCTAAGGTCCCGTAGTTCGGTCAAAATTGAATCGAATGTAAGAGATTCCCGAGAGGCAGGTGAAATACAAGAGATAGCAACAGCAATTGTTGATGTTAAAGTCGCAGCTGGCGACGTGTTACGACAGGTAGGGTTTTTCCAATTTGCCTTCTTTTCCATCCCATACTTCCTCCAGCTTACCTCGGAAATATTTGCATACTTAAAGTCAAGCTGGCGCTTACATCCCGAACACTGAGCTCCGTCTTTAAAGTTGAGACCGCAAACTGCACACTGCATAACACCGAAGTCCGCGATAATGTTACGAGTATTACGTGTAAGTACACAAAAAAATCAACTGGACCAAAGGTTGGTAATGTATTATACAGGCGTAGTATTTGTGTGAGTTGGGCGCTTGCAACGAGTGTTAACACGAGACTGAATTTAATAATTAATGGCTTTTTTGCAGACAAAGTAGCTTCAAACGCTATGGACCATCTCATTGGTTTTTTGTCTCAAATATGGGCAGACTCTAAAATAACTAAAAATTTTAAATTAAAAAGAACAAAAGTACAAGCAGTAATAACTGTACAGGAGTATCCGAAAAGAAAACATTGGTAAAGGATTTAAAATTCCAGAAATTTTCAATATTAATTTACAAAAGCACAGACATCAGTGTTATAAAAACTGTATCTATTGTAGTGAGGTACTTTGATTTAAAACAGGGTCAAATAATCAGTCGCTTTTGGGATCTAATCCAATTTTTTTGAGGCACATACGACAAATCATTCAGCTAATGCTGAAAAAGTATTTACTATAGTCATCGAATCCTTCAAGAAGTATTCCATTCCTTTAGAAAACATTATAAGTTTTGGTTCTGATGGTGCCAATACCAGGATGGGTTGCCGCAATTCTGTCTCTAGCCGATTTCGAGAGCTTTGTCCAGGAATCACTATTCTGAAATGCATTTGTCACTCTTTGCATCTCTGTGCCAACGACGCGACCAAAAAACTTCCTTACACCTGTGAAAAACTGGCCTGTAATATATATAGTTACTTTAAAAACAGCAACAAAAGACAAAGTGAATTCGTGGAGTTCCAAAAGTTTACTCAAGTAGAGGTACATGGAATTTTGCGTCCAGCACAACACGTTGATTATCGCTAAATGTGAAATTTGATATAATTATTAGAACAGTGCAGTGCATAAACAGGATGCATTGCGCCTCTATTTTGATAATAAATGGCTTACAGACTCAGAATGTCAGGAAATCTATGCTCAACTCAACGACCCTTAGATAAAAGCTTATTATTACTTCTTGGGAAGGATGTTGCCAAAGTTCACAACGGTAAACATCTATTTTCAAAATGAAACTGTTGTGATGACAAAACTTAATTCAAAAATGACAATTTCGTATAAATAATTGATGACGCTAATTATTTCCATTAGACATTTAAATTCAGTACCGCTAGAAATGATTGATCCCACAGACGAAATAAATCACAAAGATTTGAAGGAAAAACAGGCTGTTTGGAAGCTAGGTGCAAAGCCTTAAGGGGGTGTTGGACTATTTAGAACATTTTGAGGTATATAATATGTCTTAACCAAAGTTTGATATTTTTTTAAATGAACTTTTACGCTTTGAGTACCAAAACCCCATTTTTTGAAAATTTAAAGCTAATAACGTGAAATTTAAGCAGAACTGTTTGTTTTTTTAAGTGTATTTCTTTAATGTAATGTGTGTTCGATGGTATTATATATTTTATTTCCTAGATTGACCCCAAAGACATTAAATGAACAGCAGGAACTTAATGACGAATGGCGCAGACTTTTTCACTTACCAAAAGATCAAGACGCAACTCAGCTTCTTCCTGATCAATTCTGTCATCCGGTTTCGCAAATAAGCGTTGAAAATAGAAAAGTTTTTCAGCAGCTCCCGTTATTTATGCTCGGAATTTTATCTTTGCCGCACTTTAATGCGGAATGTTAGCATATATTTAGTAATTTCAATGAAATAAAACAAATAAACGGAACAAATTAATAAAAGGTAACCTTCTAAGCCAAAACACAGACAGAACTGCATCAACTTTAAGCGTAACGAAGAAATGGTGGAAAAGCTAAATCAAAATATTTACAAAAGAGAAGAGATGTGTGTTTCTAATTCTGACTAATTTTTATCACTCACTAAAATATATTCTTAACTAAAAAAATTATTAAAATAAATAAATAGTGATTTGTAGGATAAAACGGTCTTTTTCTTAAAAAAAATATATATACCGTATTTTGCACGGTGATTTTTAAGGCGTATTTACTGTAATGTCTAAAAATCTACCGTTTTTTTTAATAAAATCACCGTCATTCTTATTTTGACATGTCAGCACTGGTGTAGGCACACGTTACGACTTTGTACACCAACAAAGGAAAAGGTTGCAAGTGTTGAAATTAAATTCACCTCATGTTTCCACTAATGCCACACAAAAATCAATTTCTATATATACGCAAAACATTAAACAATATTTTCATCATTTAATGTGTGCAATTGCTCAGTGTTTAATCTCATCTCCCATTTTATCAGAACAAAAGCGTCTTTAAGCGGCGTCCTGGTCGCTTTCTTTTAGATCTTGATGTTTTTTATTAGAATCCCATTAATATTATAAATGCGAAAGTTTGCATGTTCATTTATTTGTTTGTAATTCCTTCACGCAAAACCGCTTAACCGAATTTCATGAAATTTAGTACATACATAGAGCGTAACTTGGATTAACACATAGGATAGTTTTTATCCCAGATTTTTTTCGCGTGGGAACATTATCCACGCGGGCAACTGCTGGTTTTTTTATGATATTGGATAAGGCAAACAAGCAGACTGATTTCCTGATGGTAAGAAATTCACGCCACTAGAGACACCAAAGGTGGTAATGGTGCGATGGCAACCTAAGGCCGGGATATTAGGCCTCGAGCAAAAGTAAGTTTACTGGCTACCTTACCCTCCAAACCGGAACACGTCATGACGTTATGGCGGCAGGAATAGGTAAGGCGGTGGTACCAATCCGGGCGAGTCGCTGCGAAACTCCACATCTAGTCAGATGTCACGGTGTTAGTGACTGTAAGCCTATGCTCGCCTTTTACGAGCTGCCTGGCTGGAAGACAGATGGTTTATTCTGCAAAGGAGCCCGAACCAACACGGGAAAAAACTAAATAAATAAAAAGTAATAAACAAAAGTTCTTTGTGGTTTAAACATCACAAAACCAGTGCGCTAAAGCAGCGATGCCGAGCCACGCGGTTGGGGGCGCGGGCTACAGGATAACTTGTTTATGATTAAATTCAATACTATAAAAAGGTGACGGATACAGAGCCATCTTTCTTACTGCCGTGTAAATTATAATTCTTCGGTTTAAGTTCCAAGTAGGTAGAAAAACTTGGTACCGTAATAAGGTAGGTACATTACTAACCAGCACAAAACACACAAGACAAAATTAAATTACGTAGGAATCTCGACAACGTTAAGAACATTGAACCGAACAACACCTCCCGAAACTGTCAAGCCTGACAATCTCCTTTTTTTTACGTTTGAAAAATCCCCCCGGATACCCACCGCTCTCGGGGGAGAGCAGCGGGTTATGTCGGACTCGAACCGACTAAAACGCACACGATGACCTTCCTGCCGCCCGGCAAGGAGCGAGATGGGGTCGCGTTGGCATTCACCATCTCGCTACGCGGCTACGGCCCGGTCCTCACCGGGCCTCCTCCCGCGCTGAAAGAGGAGCGACTCCGGCCACTGGAGTCGCCCCCCAGGCGTGCGAGGCCGTTCTGGCCGAGGAAAGTCCCCCGACTGTCCACGCGCTTTGAAGGCGGATGAACCGCCTTCTCGCGCCCCCGGTCCTCCTGCGCCGGAGCGGGCCTGAGTTGGGATCCGCGGTCTCCTTTTGCGTCATTACGTCTTCGCAAAAGGAGACCACCGCCTGCCAGGACCTGTCACCACCGAGCATGGCGTTGAGAACGCTCGGCAGCGAGAGCTCCTACGATCGCTGAAAGAGTACGCCGCTGTTGTTCGAACGCGACGCACTCTCTCAGCGTGTGGGACGCCCTATCTTCTGGCGCCCCGCGCCGCCGGTCGGATAGCCTCCACTGTCGCCTGCCCAGGGACAGGTAAGCCTGACAATCTCCTAACGCAACATTTGTAACGTTCTGGTCGAGATCATTTTATACTTAGACATATAAAATTAATAAATTATGAAAAGACTGAAGCCAAAATCCCTCAGGCATACACTGATTTATGTATAGGTCATTATTCATTATTAGGTTAAAGTAAAGTAAAACTACTTAGATACTGAGCAATTACTTACTGAAATTATACTGCAAAATAAAACACTAACGTCATCATTGGGCATTGGCATTATGTTTTTATATTGCAACCACAGCAATGATCTTATTAGAACACCTAAAATTATAGCATAATATGTTAAGCAGTTATAATAAGACAAGGGAGCCTGTGATTAGGGATACTGTTAAAAACAGTATTATATACACTGTTTTTCACTAAGTACATTCTATTTATTTATGTTTTACAAAAACAAAGTATATAAAACATGGTTAAAGTGCCTAAAGAATAAAATAAAACAACTTATCATTTTAAAAAAATACTTCAATTTTAGCTACAAAGGTGGTGTGAGGCGTATGAAGTTTAAAAATAGAATGTACATTAATAAAATGCACTAAAAACTTTAAAAATAATCTAATAATAGTTATGACTTAGGGACCTTCAAGAAAAGGGCGTACTCATTTCTTAAAGGTCGGCAACGCATCTGTGATACTCCTGGTGTTGCGAATGCCCGTGGGCGGCGGTGATCACTTTCCATTAGGTGATCCACTTGCTCGTTTGCCTCCTCCTGTATAAAAAAAATCAAAGTAAAAATATTATATCAATGTTCCTTTTTCTAGCCTAAACGTATTTTTTTTCTTATAAAAAAAAAGGTTGGCAACACTTCCATTACCAGATAACAAATTTGCAGTAACTAAAGCGTTACTAGATCTGTTGAGTTGTTAAAATTACGTCCTAAATCGTAAAAAACATGTTAAGATTTTCATTTTAGTCAAAAGGAAAGCGAGTACAAATTTACAAATAATTAGAAAAGTGTCCGACAGTCACAGTGTACACACGCCGTGTGTTTCGACCTTCTTACCGTTGGTTTGCGGCGCTATACTAGCTAAATATTTGTACTAGTGGTCGCCTAATGGTCGAAATTCGACAATAATACGTTTTAATATCTTTTTATTTATCAAGATCAACTGCCTCGTTTCCTAACATAATTATGAACATAAAGTAGAAGAAGAAGTATCTTCACGCCCATATCCCCGAAGAATTAGGCAGACGTACAACCAAGGCACCCACGACTAGCCGAAGACACTAAGTCCCACAATTTGATAGGTGGCAAGCCTATCGCCAACCGGGCACATTTCCAATCCCGACCAACATTTTTTTTATTAGAAAATCGGAAAAATCCAATTTTCTTTTTGTTGGCCGACCCGGGATTCGAACCCGAGACCTCATGCAGTCAAGTCCAACACCCGGACTGCTAGACCACTGAGGCGATTATGAACATAATGAATATAATTTGTGCGCCATCTGTGATCTTTTTTTGTTATCATCAATACATTTGTGTATGTATCAAATGCATGGTAGTATGTGTAATGTTTCATTTTTAAAGCGTTCTGCACTTCTCCTACACATAAACTATAACTGTGCAAAATTTCATACTCCTCCAATTTAGACAGATATTTCAACTTGTCCTAGTCGTCTTAAATGTTAATATGTTTCATTGGAAGTTTGTTCCATAATCCTGAAAGGGTTTCTTTCTAAGTTAATAAAAAAATAATCGCGCTCAAGTATTTCGAATCGAGCTTTTTTACAACTTCGGGTTTCGCAAATTTCCGTGAAAATTATCAGATTATTGAAATATTCAAAATATACATTGTCTTAACCTGATACGTTCGACTTTCTCTGAGGATGGATTTATTGTACCAACTTTTAACTTTTTAACTCTTTAAAACAATCATTTAAATGAAGGGTTCACATTTGGTTGGAATACGCAAAACAACCCACACATCTAACCCCCGCGTTTGTAAGTATATTTCAACCGCAATGCCATCTAGTTCCAAGGACTCGGACAAAATACCAGATCTACCACAATGTCACTTATCGTGTCTGTTGCAGTGTTAGCATTTTAAGGAAATCAATACAGAGTCGTAAAATAAATAAAAGTGAGTACGCATTTCTTAGATCGTGAGTTTCGAATTTTGGCAAATCATTTACGCAACAGGTCAAACTCATTGCATTAGTCTACCGAATAAAATTATACCGAACGTTACACCACAAATTTTTCGAAGCTCTTTCATTTTGACCGCATTTATCCTACTTTAATGCTTCTTCTGACATACCCAACTCTCGATTCCACACAACAACGTTGGGATTAGCACAGAATTATGCAAAGCGAGTCTAGCACTTTGGACTTAAAACCTCGCTTTTGAAATAGCTTACCCAGCGCTCCATTCACACTATTTTTCCCTGCACACACTCTTCTTTCCACATCCGCGGTGTACCTTCCATCCCTGCTAAAAGTACAACCAAGACATACAATTTCATTCACTTGTTCTAGCACTACATCATTAACCAAAACTCTTACATCCGTTCTGGCTTCATCTCTTGAATATACCATTACTCTGGTTTTCATCGCATTTAAATGTACTCCTCTTTCTTATCAATTACCTTCCATAACTGTGACCAGTGTTTGCAGCTCAGATGGTGTAGAGCCCAAAAGTACAGCATCATCTGCATAAAGCAGGCAGTTTACCACTTGGTCACCCATACGCATTCCCACAATTATTGACCTCATTCTTTGAAGACATTTGTCCAAATACAAAATAAACAAGCAAGCTGACAATACACAATCCTACTTGACGTCAATGTTGACATAAAATCAATGCGATGCACAGCACACAGCAGGGACCCGTCTGGAATAGACGGGTCCCTGCTGCGTTATCTTTTAAAATGTCCCAAAGTCCCAAACGCACAACCCTATCACACGCTTTTTCAAGATCAACGAACCCACACAAAACCTTTTAGCCCACAGCCAGGTGAAGCAACTACGATGTTGCAGAGCGAAAATACCTAATCTGTGCATCCTCTTCCAGACCTGAAACCACCTTGAACCTCCCACATTATTCCAACGAACATCTCCTTCCTTTTAACTACTTTACCATACACTTTTGATGTTAAATTGATCAACTAGTGGCCCTGTAACTGGTGCAGTCCATGTGTGAACCCTTGTTTTTATACAAGGGCACGATGACCATACGCCTCCAGTCTTCGGGTACTCTGCCGGTTCTCCCAACATTTGTTACAAAGAACCCAAAAATGACATGTCTGGATGGTATATCTACTCCATATTTCACACTTCTAATCGCCCATTCCACTTCTTCCATCATAAAGCCATCACATCATTTGTATACTCAGACCCAGCGGCAGCATCCTGGGCATATTTATGCATATCTCTATAAAATTCACTCCACTGTTTTAACACGTCATCCATACTTGCAAGAATATCACCACTCTTGGACTAAATTCCATTTATTCTAGAGACAGACGAACAACTCCCGAGACTTCCCCTGCTCCATCCAAAACAGTTTGGTGTTCATCTCGAAGCTATTAGCCAACCTTTCTTCTAGTTTCATACTTTCCCTTTCACTAAGAGTTTGGTGATATTCTTGCAACAACGGTACATTTCTTTCTTCAACTCTGTCATACTGTCGTTCGATTGCAAACATTATACATAGCCTAACCAGGCTTTCTTCTTTCATTCAACTTGAGCTTTTATCTCTTCGTCCCGCCTGCCTTGAACTTAACTCTGATGCGTGCTTCCTACACTCAGGACTTGCAAACTTTTCACACTTAACCCTCTATAGGCCTCCAAATGGAACACGTACTCACCGATGCCTCTACTTCTTAAACAGACCCCTAAACTGGCTATCAACCGAACAGTCATCCGTGTTAAGAGTAAGGCCTCGTGTAGGCTCTCATGTTCACTAAACAACTTCCGGAGGCGCCTATCAACCAAAATCAAGTCTATCATACTCATTTGAACATTTCTTCTCCATATATAAGAATGTATGTCCTTATGCCGAAATAATGTCAGACACAAGGAGATTTCTTTCCATACATAAATTCACAATATGATTACCAGCATCAATTACTCTCATATCACCATAGGCCATAGGGTCTAAGAACGGCCTCGTAACCGGTCCGTCGCGTCCCCTTACATTTACCACGCTTATATTTCCTTCAACTATATCCAGAACATCCCTCACAAATTCCCAAAACTTTTTCAGGGGGCCTACCATAAGCTTTGATGAAGAAGCCTTGTTACATCATAAAATGCTATTACTTTAGTTCCTATCATGAGCTTTTAAATCAGTCTTGTTTTATTACCGCATTGAACGATGATTTTTGTGAAAAAAAAACCTGATACATTATTTTTTTTATTCTTCTTCTTTTTTCTTATAAACATGGCTTCTAATTGTTTTTCACAATATTATTAGCCAATATTAACTATAAACTTACATAGACATGTTCACTTGCGGCAGAGTAAGATTTGATAAGTATTTTTCTAGTTAGTCATTGTCATCGTCATATTAAGTCATACAAAGGTCTCATGTCAAGCAGTGGAACCCGTATTGAGCTAAGTTATGGATGCCACCTCTATAGCAGCAAAAGGAGAAAATACGCGATACACCAATTTCTTCGTGAACATTGTGCATTTCAACACAACAAAATTTTACACAAAAAATTAAGTCGTAAGAAAAGATTTTGTGAATCGAGAAGAACCGTGTAGATAACTTGTCAAGTATTAGTAAAGATTCTGGCTATTAAAATGTGTTTAATTCTTTGCCACACTTCCACTACTAATGAAAGACACCCATATGTTGAAAATCACGATTTAAGCAAATAATCTATTTTTTTATCTGTCTCCACCACAGCACTTGTGGGTAAATGAAATCGAAGTACCAACCTACAAAAATGCAGTCCAGTTCATACCATCTTTGAGACCAGCGAATATCGTTTTGCCTACAATAACAATAAAACAGTATGTTATATTTTTCCATTTTTTAGATGGCAATTTATCAAACAATATTATATCCGCCACAAAATATTAACTTTTTTATGACCGCCGAATATGACCTACAAATATAACCTCTGGCTGTCAAAATTGACGTTATGGTACGAAATGAATGAATAATACGTCACTAAACTGCTAACTGCTAAGTAGCAGTTTTGTAAAAGTATCCTGCAACACGATAGTTTAAAGACATCATGGTATTAAAAGTCGATGTTGTTTTAAAACATTTCTGGATTAAGAGCTTATGGTAGGCCTCCATTTCATGAGTTGATGACGAGTTAGCCGGATTATGATAACGATTTAATCCAATAGAGAATTTGTGGCATCAAATGGTATTTACAAAACTTGGATTTAAGTGAAATAAAATTAAAACAACTTCTACGTGAAGAATATAATTATTTTTTAATTTACCTAATTTTATTATTGTAAAGGTTAACTAAATTAACCTATTACTTTATTATTTTATCAATTATCAATTTTCTAAAAGTTATTACAATCACAGAGTAGATTGAATAAACAGATGTAACTGTATCGCGTTGGGTAAATATTGAGAGAGTTGGGTAAACAACAAATTATAACGAACGGCTAAGAAAATAATGACAAAATTAATTGAAAAAATATTACACAGGATTTAAATCCTCAGTAGCTCGAATGATAAAAGCACTCGTCCATTTGATCCAATGGGTACAGGTGCAAATTCGGTAGCAGCGAAATATTTTTTTCGTTGAAATTTGTAGATATTTTAACTGCCCCAAAATCCTATTAATATTATAAATGCGAAAGTTTGTAAGTATGGATGTATGGATGTTTGTTACTCTTTCACGCTCAAATGGCTGAACGGATTTGTCTGAAATTTGGAAGACAGATAGATTGTGACCTGGATTAACATATAGGCTATTTTTAATCCCGATCGCACACCGGGTTTCTGTGAAAACGCGGGCGAAGCCGCAGGTAGCAGCTAGTATAGAAAATAGTTTTTAAAAAGTTAGTTTGACTTTGTAGATATTATCATGTGCTAAATGTCATTTTTTTGCATCTAATGCCTATTCAATATATTGTATGTAAAGCTGCAATATAGCCTGTCTAGCATGTAACGTTTTTTTTTTTATCTAGCATGTAGATACTCTGTGTTTTTTCATGTAATTTTAAGTGCCTATACCAACATTTAAAAAATGTAATTTTTTATATAATTTGTTTTTTTGTCTTTCCTAATAGACTTAAAACGTTAAATCTCAAGATACAATACATAGAAATGATATGCATTACAAATGCTAACAAATCGAAAAAGGGTACAGTGAAACAGTAACTAGCTACATTCGTCACGAGATTCGAACTGTTCACTCCTAAATCGCGGTATTTTATACTACCTGTGAGACACGTTTTGCAAGTGTTGAAATATTAGAAATATGTAGTCGCCATGCAAAATACACGTGATAGAACTTTACAACATACGTGTTTACCGCCTGGGTATCGAAATTCCAGGAAATATGAATAAAACAGCCGATGTTACTCTCCGTAGTGATAACATGAAAACTGAGGAACTACCTAATATATTATGATTAGCACAAGCTCTAACAGACAGTGCTTGCAGCTGATAAACAGGGGGGTTAGATACTTAGTTTGCTTACCTACATGTCATGTGATTATCTAACACCCGTGAGACACGGCACGAATCCCCTGCTCTTACAAAATGTGTTACAAATTACATTACATTACAAATTGAGTAATGGGTTCCGAAAGTCAAAATACAAAAGACGAAATCATCATAAATCCGTTGAGGAATTTCCGTATGTCAAAATAATTTTATTAAAATTTGGTAAGTAAATTTGTTTCATAAACCGCTTTACGATTATATCCAATAAAAGTAAGATATAATAAAGTGGGAAATCTCCATATATGGAAGATACGGAACTGGTGGTCGAGTGGTCTGCAATAAACTTGCCTGCGGATCCTTTGTCTTACGTATTCCCGTCATTATGAAAGTGCTATGCTAAGGTCCGGAGGGCAGGGCCAGTAGACTTGCCCGTTAAACATAGCAACCCAGCCGCAGGACAGTGACGCATCTTTAACGCCTAAAGTGCCTCCAGGCCACGTTTAACTCTCATCATCAGGAAAGACGTGTGATTGTTCGCTGTCTTATACCTTAAAAACAATACATTTAATAGGTGTCACAATAAAATTTAACAAAATTTATATGAAAGAGATACCTAATGAAGCCAGGAGATCTGCTACAGCTAACCAAATTATTATATGCCTCCCTCTGATTGTCGCCGCACTTTGAAATCCTCGACATTCTTTTGAGAAACTTCTAGGAAATATCTAAACAGAATGATAATTTAATCAACAAAAACATAAAAGCAATCAGGCTAAAAAATATTTCTTTAACTGACTGAATAAGTAAAACTCATCTACCCTACAATTAGGATTACGATAAATTTTTGAGTGAGGAGCTAAGTAATTTATATAGCGATTCCATTAAAGCAGGAGGTGCTCAAATCGACCGATTTTGATAGTTCTTTTTTTTAGAAGTCTTGATTTACAAATGGTCCCACATAAATGTTATCAACATGCTACATGTAGTTTTAGAGTTATACTTAATACTGCATAAATTCTTCACTAACATGTTAAAATATTGACGACCTCGTCAATGTTGCGGTCGTCACGATAAGTGAAAAATTTATGCACTAGTAAGTATAACTCAAAAACAGCTAGCAGGATTATCAGAAAACGAATATAGGACTATTTCGGAACCATTTGCTAGGTATCTTTTCGAAAAAAGAATTAGCAAATTTCGTCGTGGACGTGGACGTACTTTATGAAATAGTTGGGAGTCGGTTTTTGCAATTTCACTGCACTTAATTATTTCATTTTCTGTAGTCATACCAATAATTGGTATTACTTTGATGTCAAAAGTTAAATGTACTTATTATATATTTGATTTTTAGGTAAGACATATTCTTACTAACATACATCATATAACACTACGTCCTCCGGTGGGGTCCAATTTGGATGATCTTGAATCGGATAAGTCTGAATTGACACCTACGCTAAACAAGTCCCCTCAAAGATGTAATGATGATGAAAGAGTTGGAACGAGTGGCATTTAGAATTCATGTTACAATACTGGAGTCTGGAGATCTTGTGAAGTATCAAGCGAAAAATATAGAATATCGTTATGCAGCAGTATTTAATGAGATAGTTGAGAACGAAAGTAACTTACGTGTTAATTTCCTCAAAAATTTTGGCCAAAAATGACTTTTAGATTTGATGATTATGACATTGCAGACGTGTCATTTGATCTAATTGTCCAAAAGTTAATATTTAACTTTGACTTTTTTAACCAAAGATTATCCTGACTTCATTTTAAAAGAAAAGAGAATATTGTATAAGATTTCTAATCAACTCAAGGTATTTGAACGTTAACTTCTAAAAACCAAAGTAAGTATGTGCCATTTTTCATTAAGGAATTAGGATTTGATTGAAGATATCAGTTAAACTAAATTTTAGAGAAGACTTTTTATTTAAAAAAAAGGTATTTCAATTAATACTGCTTAAAGCATTTAATGATTATTATTAGAATAATAAAAAAAAACTTTATGTTGATTTAAATGAGTAAGTACAAAATGTTTAATTGTAATGAGAGTATTAAGTGCCAGACCTCACGATCCTGACAAACCTGTCTGACTGTCTGGCTTCCTTCACATTCATTACACTTTTCATACAAACACACCAGTTTCGGAGACTCTTGACACCACCCTTGGATAATATACAAGTGATCTGATCATGGAATGTCAACCTTGGTCTTTCAATTTGTCAATATTTCATCTTTCATTCTTTCCACATGACTTAACAGGTGGAGCATGCCCTTTCGCATTTTAACACCACACTGTTACACCATAGATTTTCCAAAGCGCTCTCATTTTGACTGCATTTATACTAAATAGCTCCTCTGGACTATTAATGGACTGATTGATATTGCCCCATGTTAGTTACTGTTTGCCCTTAGGACTCCGACTTTGTTTTTGAGTGACATTGTGCTGATTCTGAACTGGACTCAGTGGACTTTGTTTTTTTTAATGCCGTATGTTTAATTTAATGTTAATGTAATATATTAAAAAGTCATACAATAATAACATAGAACATGATTATGTACCTTCATAACCTAAAAATCAAAACATTTCAAACTCCAATATCTTTTCCTTTCTGTTTTCCCGATTGAAAATAAACTAGCTTATAGACTCAGATCGTATCACCGCATCTTATACAAATTTTTCATACACGAGATGCTTTCATTGAATTTCAGACATTTATGAATTTTATGTATGAAAATCTGCCATTGTTATTTGTTACCTAATTAATAATAATAAATAATAATAATAAATCACCTTTATTTCACATAAACCTACAAGAGGCATTTGTGACAGGTCTATATATAATAATAAATTTACCACCGGATCGGAAAGCGGCCGCACACTGAGAAGATCCGGCAAGAAACTCAGCGGGCTTGTCTTTTTTTTTTATTATTAAAATATCTTTACAATAATTAATGTAATGATACATTATATATTATAAGAGATTGGCATGAGGAGCAATACTAATAATAAATATACTAAATATTCAGCAGTGTTATAATAACCCTTTTGATTTAATTTACATTTAACACATTTTTCAAATTTATTGATTGGAAGTTTATTGTAGAACTGTATACATAGGCCCATGAAAGAATGGCTTACTCTGTGGAGACAAACACATGCACAGCAAGATTATTTTTATTCCTATATATATATATATATATATATCACAATTTCTTTTAAATACTACTTGAATTTCTGTGAACATACATTAAATTTTCAAAGATATACTGGGATTATACTGGGCTAATTTTACCAACAGTTCAAGATCCAAGAACACCTAGACCTATTTGCTTTGCTAAAATTGCTGCCTGCCAGTAGTAAAAAACTTTTTCATTCTTTTACATCATTTTTTTGTAGCACATTAGGTATAGATCTGTATTTAATTAATAAGACCTTAATTGTTACTATATTGTATGCAAATAAAGAATTAACATTTATAATACTTACAAAAAATGGTTACATATGGGTTTAAAAAGTCAATAGTTATACAGTGGTACACAATTGATACAAAGCTTTCGCAGCATCCCTACCAATAAACTTCTTCTGTGACATCTATTGTTTAATTACAAGATTACTTTTGTTATTATAAGCTCTTAAAATGATACTAAATACTAATGTTTATTGAAAAAAGATAACTTTGTGGCCTATGCCGTAAAGTTGCTATTATAAGTGGACATTTTGCTACATGGAAATAAAACTGCTTTAAGCGCTCATGGCAAGGAACCCTGGTCCACAACTCCATCAGCACTTGTAAAACCTCCTGTTTAAAAGGAAGGTACCCTCTCTTTTGACATTTTTGATGTCATCTCAATCAATTAATCAAAAACTAGTGAACTTTCAATTTGTCTTAAATTTTTTTTGTTAAGTTTGAATTGATTAAATCTATTTTGGTATATTTTAAGTTTTCCTTAATCTACCTTTTCAATCATAGCAACAATCTTATTAAAATATTTTAGATAACATATCATAGCAAATTAACATGACCCTGAAGTTGGCACATAGCCGACAAATATAATTTTTATATGCGGATATCTCGAGTAGGAATGGAGCTACAGCAAATGGACGAATATGCATTTATTTGGCACGAAAATATCTACATGTACAAAATTTTTTAATTTTTAAAATTTTCAAAAATTTTTTTATAACCCAAAATAATTTTTGGAAAGCTCTCAAAAAGTTCTGAATGGTCCAAATTTCTTAAAAACTCATTATTGTCAGTTTTTATTAATTAATTAACAAGTGATATTTTGCACGACTCTCCCTTAAAAATTTCAAAAAATTTTTGGATACAGATATCTTTGCAAATATTCAAATTTAAGAAAAATCACAGAATGTACATGTGCATTTTGATATAAACTGTATGTACAATTTTTTATTTAAAAAAAACGTTTTTTAAAGAGTTATCATGAACCAAAGGTGAACAAATGTACATTCAAATAATTGAAAATAAATGACAATAATGAGTTTTTAAGAAATTTGGACCATCCAGAACTTTTTGAGAGCTTTCCGAAAATTATTTTTGGTCATAAAAAATTTTTGAAAAATTTTGTACATGTAGATATTTTCGCGCCAAATAAATGCATATTTGTCCATTTGCCGTTGCTCCATTCCTACTCGAGATATCCGCATCTAAAAATTATATTTGAGTTGATTGAAATCAAAACCAGTAATTTGTATAGGGATTCCATACAGATTGCCGGTTTTAATTTCAATCAACATATTTGTCGACTATGTGCCAACTTCAGGGTCATAAATTAATAACTCAAATGGTAAAAATAACCAAATCAACTACAGTAACAACACAATACATAAACG
>NJDC01013358.1:67968-86376 GCA_002245475.1 Calephelis virginiensis | reverse complement strand
TTCATTTCATTACTCTTTCATATAAAAACGCCGGTTTTGGATACTCTTGACTTCAACCTCGAACAAAACTTGCTTTTGACGTACCTAACTCTTGCTGCTTTATACTGTCCTATTGTAGAAAACGCCAGCCCCGAAGCACTAGTCTACAGAAGCGATAATACGTGTACTACTAGTAACCTTGCCTCTGTGGTCTAGCGGTTCAGGTGTTGGACTTAACTGCATGAGGAGCGAATCGCGGGTCGGCAAACAAAAAGAAAATCTGGTTTTTCCAATTTTCTAACAAAAAAAATGTTGCTCGGGATTGGATATGTGCCCGGTTGACGATAGGCTTGCCACCTATCAAATTGTGGGACTT
The DNA here is from genome assembly GCA_002245475.1 of Calephelis virginiensis. NCBI lineage: Eukaryota > Metazoa > Arthropoda > Insecta > Lepidoptera > Riodinidae > Calephelis > Calephelis virginiensis. The sequence goes on along the minus strand of NJDC01013358.1, from coordinate 86,021 downwards.
ACTGTCTTCGGCTAGTCGTGGGTGCACTGGTTGTAGGTACCTCTGCCTATCTCTTCAGGGATATGGGCGTGAAGATAAAAAGTACAGTCCAATTGAGAAGTCTTTCTTTTTTAGAGTCGGTTAAGACACTGTTCAGAATTAAAAACATTTTCTTACGTCTTATTTGGCACTCGCTACTCCCTGCCTACCGCGTAAGGGACTTGGAGTGAAGATATGTATGTACGTTAAACTTATTATAATGTTCTTTAACATATCTTGTCACAACGGCAAAGAAGTAAATAATAACATGAACGTACATTGCCACACTCAAAAAACTAGTATTGTATTGCAACGGTGTAAATCTATAGGTAGTAGGCACATCTAGACAAATAAATAATATTGGATCGTCTGTTTGTGATATTAAAACAACAGTTTTTAATACATTCATAATAATGTCTAAACGGTACCTATAACAAAATAACATTTTTGGCAGTCTGTTCCGACAAATCTCTTAAAGGGCTGAACCAGTACTGACGGAAATTTAACTGCCATATATCTAGCTGATGTAATAAGCCTTAGGCTACGTTTATTTAAAAAAAAATAACGACATAAACTAAATTGCTGTTTTGTTGAATTTCACTGGGACGTGGTCGCGGGCACAGTTAGTATATAATAATATTCATTAATTAAATATTCTTTAATTGAATTTCCATAGATTATAGTAAGTACAACTACTTCTGGTGGCCAAATGAAGGCTTATTCTATTCATTCATTAATTATGAATCATTCTATTTATCAGCAAAACCGCTTTGAATTAACAATAGTTATTATATTGTTGCCTCTGTGGTGTAGCTGTTCAGTTGTCGAATCTCGGGTCGGCAAAAAAAAATTGGGTTTTCCCAATTTTCTAAAAAAAAATGTTGTTCGGGATTGGACGTGTGCCCAGTTGGCGATAGGCTTGCCACCTATCACATTGTGGGACTTGTGTCTTCAGCTAGTCGTGGGTACCCTGGTTGTGCCTTTGCCTACCCCTTCGGGGATGTGGGCGTGAAGATATTTTTATTTTAGTTATTATATTCACATAGACATACCTAAGAATATAAATATAATGTGTGTTCAACGCGTATTTAAGGTAGATACAGACACGTCAGTGTGGCGTCATAACTTTTGAACAGTAGGGTTACTCTTGAATCTCGATATCACGCGAATTGGAAATTGGAATCGTATATGTCATTTTAGGTACTTTTTAACACAGTACTAGCGGATTATTAACATTCAGTTACAAATAAATTCAACAAATCTGTTAAAATAATTTATTGTTTACTATTAACTAACTGTTAATAATTCGCCATTATTGAGTTCAAAGAGTAGATACCTAAAATGACATACCTACTCGGTTCCAATTTTTTTGATTTTATAGGAAGGCAAACAAGCAGACGGATTTCCTGATGTTAAGAAATTCACGCCACCTAGAGACACCAAAGATGGTAATGGTGCGTTGCCAACCTGAGGTCCGGATGTTAGGCCTCGTGCAAAAGAGCAAAAGTAAGTTTACCGGCTACCTTACCCTCCGAACCGAAACACGTCATGACGTTATGGCGGCAGGAATTGGTAAGGCGGTGATACCAATCCGAGCGAGTCGCTGCGAAACTCTACCACCTAGTCAGATGTCACGGTACTAGTGATGATAAGCCTATGCTCGCCTTTTACGAGCTGCCTGGCAAGAAAGGCAGATGGTCTATTCCGCAAAGGAGCCCGGACCAACACGGGGAAAATTTCCAATATTGCATGAATGGAGGTCCCAGAGTTACAGGTTAGGTACGTTTGAATCTTGATTTATGCAATATTGGAAATTGGTTTCGGATATACCATTTTACGTATTTTGAATGCGATTTTGGCTAATTAATAACAATAAGTTAATAACAAACAATTAAACATTTAATTAGAATCGTTTTTTTGGAATTAAATGTTAATAATCCCTAGTGAATACTGTGATCATATCATTCATCGTCAGATCATTTCCAATATTGCATGAATCAAGTATTCAAGAGTACCTAACCTGTAGGGTTACTCTGGATCCTCGATTCATGCAATATTCGAAATTGGAATCGAGGTTCAAAAGTAACCATACAGGTCGCCCGATTTCGATGCGGACTTTTTTGTTGAACATCTGACGTGATCGAAATGGTCAGCTTCACACAGCTTACAGGTAGGTTTCAACAGGTAGGTTGAAATGTTCTAATTTTAGTTATATTTTATTTTAATTAACCTTGCAAAGTATACTTGTACTAGCGTCCCGCCCCGGCTTCACACTGTTGTGTAATATACATGTACCTTCCTCTTCAATCACTTCATCTATTCAAATAACCGCACCAAAATTCATTGCGTAGTATTTTAAGCATACAAAGGGTCATAGGGAGGAAGCGACTTTATTTTATATATGTAGTGATGTATACACAGGACGTAGTAAAATATCAAAGATCCTCAAATCTCAAGGTGACGTGATTGGTATGTTAGAAAACCGCTTTTTGTAGATGACAATAGCGGTCGGTTTGGTTTTGTTGATGGCTGACAAACAATAGAATGCATCCGCGATATTTTTAACCGACTCCAAAAAGGAGGTTCTGAATGCGACTGTAATTTTTTGCATGTTTGTTACCCGATTACGAGACTGATAGCAAACTAATTTTAATGCTTTATATGTAGAAATGTAGGTCATGTTTCCTCGATGATTCTATATTATTTTAATCGTGATCCGGTTAGAGGTTTTTGAAATTTTGTTGTTCGCCTTTGTGTTCTCGTGGTCCGGTGTTGGACTTGAATTCTTGAGGTCCCGGGTTCGATCCCCGTATCGGGCAACAAAAAGTTGTGTATTTTCAAATTTCTAATAAAACTAACGCTACCGGGACTGAAATGGGCCTAGTTGGCAACAGACTTGCCCTTTATCATATTGTGGGACTTGGGTGTCTTCGCCTAATCGTAGTAGGTAACCTGGTTGTGCGTTTGCCTACCTCTTCGGTGACATGGGCGAAAATTTATGTGGGTCCATTTCGGAAGCGTTTGCTATCTTTCGAAAAAGGAACTATCAAACCACGACGACCCAATAAGATTTTTGGAATCGGTTTTTGCAGTTTTACTGTGCTTAATTATAACAACCCACGTTTTCCATACTTAGCACCATGAGTTTATGGTGTCCGTAAATTATTTGTAAGAAAGCATCTCTGCTGCTGAACTACATTTTCAGACCATATCTGCAAAAATCGACTCCAATAATATCTTTACCAAGTCGCGGTTTGATAATTCTTTTTTTAAATATAGCTAATGATTTTGAGATGGTCCCACATAAATTTTATCAACAACCCGCTTATAGTTTTAAGCCATGCTTGATAATGCGTAAATGTTTGTCTATCTTGATGACATCATTATAATTATGTGATCAAAATAGACAAAATTGAGTAAATGAAAAACCATTAGCCGAATCATGATAAAATTAATTTGGAACCACCTTTAAATCATGACTTGTCCATTTAAGTCGGTTTGTTATTGGCCGAGTATTCGCGTAATATACAAAATAAAAAAAAATTGAAGAAATAAGAACCTTCTCTGTCTAGGAGTTGGCTAAAAATTGAGTCCAATCATTTTATTATCACGTCTCGGTTTGATCATTTTTCTTCTAAAAAATTGCTAGTGATTCCCAAATGCTCCTATGTAAGTTTTATTAACATCCCACTTAACCTTGACAAAAGCTCTTAGAAAGATCATTATAAAATTTACATGAGACCACTTTGGAATCATGAGCAACCTTAGATAAGAGTCATCAAAATCAGTTTGTTATTGGCCGAAAAATCGCTTAACAAACAAAAAAAAAAAAATATCCACCTTTTTTGGGTCTGTGAAAAGTGTTGTAGATCTCGATACAGAAAATACCTAAAGTTTTATTGGTCTCACAAGATAAGAGTATTATGTAAGATTTTACAGTTGAGGAACTGTCCCTTATGTGTGATATCTTCAGCTTATTATATAACCTGGTTGGTTTCCAAAACCTACAAACCTCATGTATGTTATCTGTTATTGTAAAGATAAGAATCAATAACTATCTGAATTTTTATTATGTTTCTACTATAAAATATGTGCCATTTAAATAATTTCATTTTACAGCATATGATATCTAGCGAAAGATTAAGTTTGATAACGCTATGATTATTGTTATTTAGTTTTCCCTTTTCAAGCATTTAAGCAGAAAATGCATTTTTTGTGGCGAAACAGGATGACTAAAATGCTGCCATTTTAAGTAAGTATCTTTAAGCCTATATCCCCGAATAGGTAGGCAGAGGCACAACCAGGGCACTCACGACTAGCCGAAGACACTAAGTCCCACAATGGTAGGTGGCAAACCTATCGCCAACCGGCCATATATCCAATCCCGGCAACGTTATTGGAACGAAGTTCCTTATTGCGCGATGTGAAAGGAGGCTAGACGGAAAAAATTCTTACGAAAAGTTGTCATGACACTTTTTGCTATAGTAAGCTATTGTAATTGCGCATGTTTGTTTTTTTTTAAATTTTTTTCTATGTTTCTCTGTCTGTCTCTCTCTATAAGAGAGATAGAGATAGAGATTACTAGAAATTGATAGAGATTGAGAGAGAGAGCGGGGGAGAGAGAACTTCGTTCCATTCGGGTATCCCTTGACACCTCTCAAGTTTTTTTTTATTAGAAAATTGGCAACATACATTTTCTATTTTTTTTGTTACCCAAATCGGGGATCGAACCCGGGACCTCAAGAAGTCAAGTCCAACGCCGGACCGCTAGGCTCCATAGACGATTATATTTACATTTATCCAAAATGGCGGTTTTTCAAAATGGCAATTTTGGATATTGAAATTCAAAGAGAGGGTTTTTTTAACGGAATGTGATAAGCATAATTTTTTTTTTTATATTTTCTACCCCGTGTTGGTCCGAGTCCACTGAATAGAATAGACTAATCTTTAAAATATAGGCCAACAAGACCACTTGCACTGGTAGTAGAGTGCTGTGAAGCAACACTGCCATCGATTCCTGCAGATATAATGACTGTCATGGGCGCCGGCAGTAGGGTGCAAGGGGGTGCGACTGCACCCCCTGTCCGGTAAGAAAGTAGATAGAAAAAAATACCTGACTGAACTTGGTGGATAGTAATGCTTTTCGAGACTATGTATGTATGTATGTTTGTGTTCTTATGTAAATATGTATTACATGCTTATTATTATATCGATGTTCTATATTGGTTATAGTATATATAGATGGAGATGTACCTCCCTAAAAATGATCCTGGCGACGACCATGATGACTGTCACGTTCCGACCTAGAGGGTAGGGTAGCCAGTCGATTTGCGAAATATCCTTAAATCCCAGCCACAGGTTAGCGACGTACCTATAACATCTATAGGGTTTATAGGCCACAGTTGTCTCTTACCATCAGAAGACCCGTGTGTTCACCTCTCACATTAAAAAAAAGTAAAAGACAGTATGGTTAAATACACAATATTAAAGGGCTTTTAACAAGCGCTGGCTGTTCTGCCAAAAGTCTTTGCAATCTAGCAACAATCCTGACGCCCTCACACAATAAAATAGTGTATAATGACATACATACATATCTTCAAGCCAGTCCCTTACGAAGTAAAGAAAGAATATCGAGTGCCAAATCTCACGATCCTTGCAGTCCTTTCTGGCTTCCTCCACATTCATAACCTTTTTCATACGCCAATTACGGAGACATTTGACAACACTCTCGGGTAGCACCCTAGCGATATGATAGTGAAATGTCAACCTTGTTTTTTTCGAGTACCTACATCGATCCAAATTCGCATTGTATATCTGCTTTGTCAATCTTTCATGTCATTCTTTTCACATGACCGAACAAGCGGAGAATGCCCTTTCTCATTTTAACACCAACACTTTCTTTCAATCCCACCCTTTCTAGGATCTCACGTTTATTTGTAACAGATCACTAAAGCGTTTAAAAATGTGTTTTTTTTTCCATTGATGTACCCAGGATTGCTGGTAACTAACGCATAACCTAAGGGCAGCTTTAATACATCAAAAGCAACTACTTTTGTTTTACAACTTTTAGAAAATCGCGAAAAATGGCTGTATATATAAAAAAATCATCGTCCTCTGACGAAAAGAATGAAGAATCAAATTCTTTTTTCGCGATTTTCCAAAAGTTGCTGCTTTTGATGTACTAATTTAAAGCCGCCCTAGAAAGGTTATGTGTTAGTTGCCAGTAACCCAGTATTTGATTATCTCAATGTTTTTTTTTTCTGTATCTTTCAAAGCCTATCGGTGTCTGACACAAAAGTAAAATCATCACTGTCGAGCCCGAGTTGTGTTTTGTCACGATTCACGAGCGCGAACTGAAAAGGTTTCATTTTTATAGTTCATCAGCGTATAACATGTTATAATATTATGTAATTGACCGTCTTCGGTAATGTATTCGTAGATAGGGATAAATTTATTTACATTTTAAATTGTTTATGTTTAATTGTAATTAATACAAAAGAAAATACTTAACTTGATAATATGTATATTTATGTCAAAAATATATTTAATAAAAAAAAGTATATATATACCGATATATATAATAGAACCGATACCAAATTTACAGGTTCTATGCTGGTACTTAGCGATTCGTTTCATTTCGATACCTGGATACCGCTCCCAAAGTGGGTACCTGTACTATACCGGTACCGTCCACAAACCGATACCTAGCAAATACCTATAGAGTTACCCCTCGAATCTCGATTCCTTGCAAATCTGAAATTAGAATCGGATATGTCATTTTATATACTTTTGAATACAGTACTAGCGAATTATTAACATTTAGCTATGTAATAATAAACAATAAATAATTATTTTATTAGATTTATTTCTTTTTGTTTTAAACTCAATGTTAATAATCTCCTAGAGCTGTGTTCAAGAGCACTTAAAATAATATAATCGATATCAATTTCCAATTTGCATGAAATCGAGATTGAATAGTAACCCTACTGTAACAATAAAGAGCCCTTACCATGAGTTTACGGACTGTCAAGTTCACTATACTCGCTACCGTGTCTGTAAATTATTTGTATGAAACCTTTGAACAGCGCCTCTATTGGTAACTAAGAGAAACACATTTTTAGACTAAAAGTGTCAGATTTTCACGTAACTTACCGAATGTAATCTATACCAACTCATGGTAAAGGCTCTGATAAATAGCTTTACCTAATAAAGGTATCTGTCAAATACAGGTGAGGCGTTGTCAATTTTCTTTATTTTAATCTGTCAAATAGGAACAAAGATAACTTTGATTGAATGTTATGTAAAATGTTACGTAACATATTTTCTGTTATCGGTAATGTTGAACGAGTACCGGTATAAAACTTTTAAACCAATAGTACTTGTATTAAGTCTGGTACAGGTACTAACAGTACTTGTTACGCCTTTGATATTATTATCGCTCCAAGGTCTTTACTACCGGTTCCCAAAACTACAGGTATTTCAAGCCTTGATTGTGTTACACCACCGAATCTTGAACGATATTGCATTTTTTATATCAAAAATTAAACAGTATGGAGCGGTTTGTCATATGTGCAAGATACACACTCATGTACAACGCTTTTAATTGTCAGTTTGACAAAATGGCGGATGGATCCAAGGAGAGGTAAATGGGGTCATGAGTCTCCCCGGGACATGAGTCTAGCTAGGTCAAATACTATTTGCCCTTTTAAATTTGGTCTTATAATGAATATCAAATATGTGATCCCTTGGTTTGAAGTCCGATCTGTACCTGCCGAAAATTTTGTTAAAAGTGGCTTAAACTAATAGTGAAATGGATTGAGTAAAGTGATTCATTCAATTCATTTCATTCATTCAGTGAAAATTCGACAAACCACAAATTGACTACAGTATTAAAAAATACCATTAAATATAAATATTAAACATAAAATACCTATAAACGTTAAAAGTGTTAAGTATGCTTTTTGAGTTGAAAATGAAATGAAAATGAAAATGAAATGAAATGAAAATTATTTATTTGCGGAATATGTGTGTTAAAAAGTTGTTATAAAGATATTTAAGAATACAACATATTCTACCACATTGTGGTGTGCAAATATTTAGTCAATTTTAAGAAGTTACATATTTCTATAAAAATGTACATTTAAATCACAGCCAAAACATTTTATTTATTTATGAACATAAGTTTCATAATTTATTATAAATTAATTTAAAGGTAGATTAATTTTTAGTCCTATCTACCGTACACTACCACAGTACAGTTAGTAAGTTTTAAACTCTCCAGAACAAAACTCGGCAGTGATGAGATTAGGAATATTGCTTATTATAATAATATTTATTTATAAACAAAAAATCAACATATCCAATGTAATTAATACCTATTAAATTAATTTGTTAAAGGTATTGGATTCGTTCGATATTTTGGAACAAAATGTTAACGATTCGCTAGTAGGTATTATGATGAGCAATAACAACAATATGAGCAAAAAGGCACAAACTCGATTCCAATTTACTTACAATGTTACATGAAATCGAGATTCAAGAGTAACCCGTGGTAGCATTGTCAAACTGAACATATATAAAAAAAATTACGGCCAACAATAATAACTTATATAAGATAAGAGATAGTGCCATTCTAGATCAGTTCCCAAGTAACAGTTGTTATTTTTCAATAATTAACAAAAAAATAATTTTGCAACAAAACTCCATGAGACCTATCTCTATCTGTATATAGGTTATTAATATTGTCCATTATAGGATCGAAAACATTACCTAATGCCAAGCACAGGACAAATAAACATTTGTTTTATTTGCCCTGTGCTTGGGTAAAATTTCTACAATGTTTTAAATAAAGTAAATGGCGAAACTAATGACGAGACGAAAGGGTTTTAATCCTAGTTTGAACGTTTTTTTTCTTTTTTTTTTTAATTGTAGCATTAGGTACAGCGATAGTTTCTGCCGATTTATTGCAGAGGCGGCAGAAATAGATGGTAGTATCATACTGGTATCTGATCAAAATACACGTTATGTAGCAAAAAAAAAGTAAAAAAAAAGTATCTTCACGCCAATATCGCCGAAGAGGTAGGCAGAGGTACAACCAAGGCACCCACGACTAGCCGAAGACACTAAGTCCCACAATGTGATAGGTGGCAAGCCTATCGCCAACCGGGCACATTTCCAATCCCGACCAACATTTTTTTATTAGAAAATTGGAAATATCCATGTATTATGTAGCAAAACTCTACAAAATTCATAATTTTGCCAATCAAACATTTTACCGAAAAACCATTAGACCAAACAATAAACTAAATGCATCAAAGTCAACACTAGAGGCTGTAAACACAAGTAAATGACTGCCATTAAAAACTACCTAATGCAAGCGGCTGGAATACCAACATTCCTGTAACAAAACGCCGCAATAAATCTATAAATATAACAAAACAGCATTTTCCCCGTGTTGGTCCGGGCTCCTTTGCAGAATAGACCATCTGCCTACCCGCCAGGCAGCTCGTAAAGGCGAGCATAGGCTTACTTAACACCGTGACATCTGACTAGGCGGTAGTTTCGCAGCGACTCACCCGGATTGGTACCATCGACTCACCCATTCCTGCCGCCATAACGTAATGACGTGTTCCGTTTTGGAGGGTAAGGTAGCCGGTAAATTTACTTTTGCTCGAGGCCTAGCATCCCGGCCTCAGGTTGGCAACGCAGCATTACCACCTTTGGTGTCTCCAGGTGGCGTGAATTTCTCACCATCAGGAAATCCGTCTGCTTGTTTGCCTTCCAATATCCTAAAAAAATACACCTAAATCTGTAGATTAAATATGTTTTAAAAACAAGTATTGCTGCGTAGTACCCATGCTATATCGTACATAGCCCGAAACAAGGGTTTAATACAATTTTATTCGGTTTGTTTTTACCTAACTTCTGTGAGGTTACTCATGAATTTCGATATCGTGCGAATTAGAAATTAGAATCGTATATGTCGTTTTAGGTACAAATAAATTTAACGAATCCGACAAAATAATTAATTTATTGTTTACTATTAACTAAATGATAATAATTCGCCGGTGTTGTGTTCGAGAGTACCTAAAATGATATACTCGATTCCAATTTCTAATATTGCACGAGCTTCGAGAGTAGGTAACCCTGCTGAGCGGATTTTTGTCTAATTTTGTATAGTAATAGCTTATAGCCCGGTAAAATATTTAGGATACTTTTAACCATGGGCGCCGGCAGCAAGGTGCAAGGGGGTGCAACTGCAACGGAAAGAAAGAAGATAGAAAATATTTCCTGACTGAACTTGCGGAAGAGTAATGATTCTCGAGAGTATGTATGTATGTATGTTTATTTTCGTATGTTTAGTTTCGTAAATATGTATGTACATGTTTGTTTCGATGTTTTATATTGGTTAATAGTATATATAGATGGAGATGCACCTCCCTGAAAACAATCCTGGTGACGCCCATGCTTTTAACATTGGTAAAATCTTGGACCCTATGGTGAGAAGAGAGTGAATGATGCTGCTAAGCATATTGTAGATTTAGGTGTGGAAAGAAATCTCCTTGTATCTAACACAATGTTTCAGCATAAGGACATACATACGTATACATGGAGAAGGAATGATCAAATGAGTATGATAGATTTGATTTTGGTTGATAGTCGCTTCCGGAAGTGTTTAATGGACACGAGAGCCTTCAGACTTCAGAGGCCCAACTCTTAACACGGACCAATACTTGGTTAGGTATTAGCCGGTTTAGGGGTCTGTTTAAGAAGTGGAGGCACTGGCGAGTACGTGTTCCATTTGGAGGGCTTGAAAGGATTAAGAGTGAAAAGTTGCAAGACCCGAGTGTAGGAAGCATGTATGAGAGTCAAGTCCAAGACAGGCTGAATAGTGTATGCCTACCGGACTTAGACGTGGATGACTGTTGGAATGTATTGAAAGATAGCGTGGTTGATGTTGCAAAAGAGGTATGTGGGAGTGCAAACATGCACAAGTCTGTGAATGGCGACGCATGGTGGGATGAGGAGGTAAAAGACTCCGTTGAAAGAAAGAAGAAAGCTTGGCTAGACTATGTAGCATGTTTGCAGTCGAATGACAGTATGAAAGATTTGAAGAAAGAAATGTACCGTTGTTGGAAGAATATCACTAAACACTTAGTGAAAGAGAAGCGCAAAAGGGAAGTATGAAACTGAAGAGAGGTTGGCTAACAACTTTGAGATGAACAACAAACTCTTTTGGAGGGAGGTGAAGAAGTCTCGGAGTTGTTCGTCTGCCTCCAGAATGAATCGAATTAAGTCTAAGAGTGGTTATATTCTTGCAAGCACGCATGACGTGTTAAAACGGTGAAGTGGATTTTATGGAGATATGTATGAATGTGCCCAAAATGCTGCCGCTGGGTCCGAGTACTCAAATTACTCGGAAATAGCGGAGGCATCTGACGGCATTATGATGGAAGAAGTTGAATGGGCGATAAGAAGTATGAAATATGGTAAGACTGTGGGAATAGATATGGTTACAACTGAGATGATCAAACTTGGTGGTCCTGCCGTCCGGGACTCTTTCTGGGTTATTTGTGACAAATGTTGGAAAACCGGCAGAGTACCCGAAGACTGGCGACGTGCGGTCATCGTGCCCTTGTATAAAGGCAAGGGTTCACGCATGGACTGTACAAGTTACAGGGCCATTAGTTTGATCAATTTAGCATCAAAAGTGTATGGAAAAATAGTTGAAAGGAGGATGCAAGGGATGTACGATGAAACATTGTGGGAGGCTCGAGGCGGTTTCAGGTCTGGAAGCGGATGTACGGATCAAGTGTTTTCGCTCCGCAACATTGTAGAGAAGCATCTGGCTGTGGGTCAGAGGGTTTTCTGCGGTTTTGTGGATGTCCAAAAAGCGTTTCATAGGGTTGTACGTAAGGAACTTTGGGACATTTTGCCAAATTATGGGATAGTCGGGTCCCTGCTGCGTGCGGTACAGTCAATGTATTTAGACTGTAAAGCATGCGTGCGGGTGGATGGCAACATATCGCCTTGTTTTGATATTAATATTGGTGTCAGGCCGGGTTATGTGTTGTCAGCACGCTTGTTTATCTTATATTTGGACAAATGTCTTCAAAGGTTAAGATCATTGAATGTGGGAATGCGTATGGGTGACCAAGTAGTGAACTGCCTGCTTTATGCAGATGATGCTGTACTTTTGAACTCTACACCAACTGAGCTGCAAACACTGGTCACAGTTATGGAAGGAGATTGTAAAGAAAGGGGCTTACATTTGAATGCGATGAAGACCTTGAATTACATTTGAATACGTCTCTTTCAAAAACAGAAAGTTTTTGAAAGAGACGTAGCCAGAACGGATCTAAAAGTTTTGGTTGATGATGTAGTGCTGGAACAAGTGAATGAAATTGTATATCTTGGTCGTGCTTTTAGCAGGGATGGAAGTTACACCGCGGATATAGAGAGGAGAGTGAGTGCAGGGAATAATGTGAATGGAGCGTTGGGTAAGCTATACTAAAGAGAGATTTTGAGTCAAAAAGGTAGACTCGCTTTGCATAATTCTGTGCTTATCCCAACGTTATTGTATGGAAGCGAGAGTTGGGTATGTCAGAAAGAGCATGAAAGTAGGATAAATGCGGTCGAAATGAGAGCACTACGGAAAATCTGTGGTGTAACGTTAGCTGACCGTATTCGTAACAGTGAGATCCGAGAAAGAGTGGGATTGAAAGAAAGTGTTGGTGTTAAAATGCGAAAGGGCATGCTCCGCTGGTTTGGTCATGTGGAAAGAATAACAGATGAAAGATTAACAAAGCAGATATACAATGCCAATGTGGATGGATGTAGGTATCCGGGGAGACGAAGGCTGATATTTAACGATCAGATCAATCGGATATTATAAGAGGGTGGTATCAAGAGTCACCGAAACCAGCGTGTTTGTATGAAAAGGGTAATTAATGTGAAGGAAGCAAGAAAGGTTTGTCAGGATCGTGAGGTCTGGCACTCGATACTCTCTGCCTACCCCGTAAGGGACTTGGCGTGAAGATATGTATGAATGTAAAATCTTTCGTTTCCACCGCTATCCACGAAAAGTTACATATAAAGTATAAGTTATATATAAAAACCAATTGATGTCCGTTAGTCTCGCACAAACCCGAGAACAACTGGACCTATTTGCCTAATTTTTGTTTTGAATTATTTGTGGAAGTCTAGGGATGGTTTAAAAGATAAGAAAAAAACTACCGGGGCACTGGGAAAAACAACATTTTAAGTTTTTCCATACAAACAGGACGGGTGAAACGAAATTCGCTGGTACAGCTAGTATTTAATAAATATCTCCAAAGAAATTATAAAAATTGATCTAACCCCAAAAGTAAACAACGATACTAAAACATAACAACACTTAAATATATATATTGGAACAAATTTAATAAATACGCAGTCCCAGATACAGACATCTATAGAGTTTCATCATATTTTAGCCTGATTATGGTATGGGTTTAGAACCAGTGATGTTTAATATGTATTATAGTATAGTGTCTATCTCGAGTTTTGAAAATGAATTGACAAAAGCCTTGTAAGTCCCTACTTCAAATCTAAAAACTCCGACTTACAAAAAATAGTGACTTCTTGAAGGCGTCGGTGTAAGAATTCTGAAATTATTTTAATTAAAAAAAATTTTTGTAAATTCATGAGTAGGTACCAAAGCTCTAATCTGTTAATATGTACTTAGGTAATGTTATTTTTCCTATGAAGTTCGACTTAATTAAAAAACAGTAATAATAGTGGTATTCCGTGTTGGTCCGGGCTTCTTTGCAGAATAGACAATCTGCCTTCCTGTGCCAGGCAGCTCATAAAAGGCGAGCATAGGCTTACCGTCACTAGCACCGTGACATCTTATTAGGTGGTAGAGTTTCACCATGCGACTCGCCAAGGTTGGTACCACCGCCTTACCTGTTCCTGCCACCATAACGTCAGCGCTTGCCGTAGACGTGTTCCGGATCGGAGGATAAGGTAGCCGGTAAACCTTCTAACCTAAATTCTTACCATCAGGAAATCCGTCTGCTTATTTATCTTTCAATATCATAAAAAAATAAGAAAAGAAAGTAACCTTTTTTTACGAAAAATTTTGAATAATTAGATACAAATTTCTAAAAAAAATAGAAATAAAGCAGAATTTTTGGACAGTAACAGTTGTTGTTGTTAAGTTTTTAAGACATTTAAACAAAAGATTTAAGACTAAACAATTCTTCAAATATTGAAATTTCAAATTAAAGAACGCTTAGAAATATCTAAATGCCAAAACGAACTTACAAGTCTGACAGGATTTAGTAACTTTCACTAAAAGAGTTGCGAATTTGCATCAACATAAAGCAGCGTTATCGAAATATTATAATTAAAATGCGGCCTGTATCCTCGCTAAATGTTTTGTTTTTGGAAATAAAATTTGCATTAAAAACCATGGTAAATATAGAACGTGTTGTTCAAGATATAGTTTTTATTCAAGATTTCCTTTCGACATTGATATGGTGGATTAATATTTAAATACGCCATGAATAAAAGAACAAAATACCAAAAAATCAATTTTAATTTTACTTACCGGAACATTTTAACACACTAATTTATATACTCATTCACGACACTATGTTTAAGAGATTATTTCGCAACATGCGCGCGCGCAGGTTCTTTATTGAAAGGTTCGCACACACTACAACACTCCGCTCAGGCTCAGCAGTCAGCAGAACTATTACCTTGATTAGATGTGACGCAACGCCAACCTCTATCAATGGTCACGACCGTATCGTTGATTCCTAAATTATTAAAAGGACTATTTACATTATGCGATATTAAGCATAGTCTAATTAGACTCGACGAAATATCGCATAGTGTAATAAGAGTAAGCATAGTAAGTAAAGTATCTTCACGCCCATATCCCCGAAATGGTAGGCAGAGGCACAACCAGGGCACGACTAGCAGAAGACACTAAGTCCCACAATGTGATAGGTGGCAACCCTATCGCCAACGGGGCACATATCCAATCCCAAGCAACATTTTTTTATTAGAAAATTAGAAAAACCACATTTTCTTTTTGTTGCCCGACCCGGGATTCGAGCCCCGGATTTCGTGAAGTCAAGTCCAAAACCTGGACCGCCAGACCAAAGAGGCGATTAAGCTAAGTAGCCTTAGGGTGGCATTCTACTTATCAAACATATTTGATAAATGTGCCATTGACCAAAGATCTTAGATGACTTCATCCAAATTACCAGCAGCTTCTTAATTTGATCAAATATTTTTAGAAATTCAGTGTCGCCACTAGAGTAATATACCAAGAAAAAGCTGAAGTCTGTTTCTAAAGGCGCATTGGACAAAGACCCTTATTAAGAAGACTTAGTAAGAACGTCTTAATATCGCATAGGTAGTGTAATAGGGGCTTAAGTTTGTACATTATGTGCCCTGTGACCAAATGACTTGGTCGAAGGCTGTATCTGGGGTATTCATAAAAATAACTACGTTAAAAAAACTTCAAAACTAAAAAGTAAAAAATAGTAAAGATTTAATATTAACTGTATATACTACCTATTATTTATATGTGCCATTTACTAATAGGTTTGAAGTCGGTGTTAAGCAAATTTAATACTTAGGTACTTATAATATAATTATTAGTTTAAGGCTTGGTACCCACTTCAAACCTATTTATAAATGGTACGTGTAAATAATAGGTAGTATATAATTAATATTAAATCTTTATTATTTTTACTTTTTAGTTTTAAAGTCGGTTTTTTAACGTGTAAAAATAGTGGTTAACTATCTTCATATACCTAAAATCCGGTGCCACGATTGCGATGTATATTCAAACAACTCTGAAACTACTAAACCAATTTTGAACAAATCTCGTAAATGCCTATAATTTGGTCCAAATTAAATATATATAATAAAGTTACCTAAGAATAGTTTTTAAATATATCTACGGGTGTATAGTCTAGTGGTCCAGTGTTCCGGCGTTAACCGCATGAGTTCCCGGGACGGCCAACTAAAATATGTAATTTATCTTACGAAAATCAAGTTGTCTAATTCGTATTCGTTCATACCAATAATATAAGACCACCTCGGAGTCATGACCTATATTTCTAAAAAAGAACAATCAAAGCTATGTCCAGCCGATGCCCGAGTATGGCCGAGTAATCGCGTAATCGCGCCTCCTTTTTTTGGAGCCTGTTAAAAAGTTACATGAAGTTACTAAAAAGCACGTAAGCAGCATATATTATTTATATTCCTTAATAAAACAAGTAATATTTTAAGAAAAACCGGCCAAGTGCGAGTCGACTCGCGCACGAAGGGTTCCGTACTATCATCTATCGATTAAAAAATACGTTTATTGTATGGGAGTCACTTTTTTAATATACTTTATTGTTATTTAATTATTTATTTTGAAAGGTAATATACAAGAAAAAAATCTGTGAAAATTTGAAGCATCTACATGTTGCCGTTTTTTTAATATAGAGCAAAAAATGCGGAAAAAAACACGTTTATTGTAGTATTTTTTTATGATATTGGAAGGCAAACAAGCAGACGGATTTCCTGATGGTAAAAAATTCACTCCGCCTAGACACCATTGGTGGTAATAGTGAGTTGCCGACCTGATTTGTTGTTATAGCGGTAACGGAAATACATTATTTGTGAAAATTTTAGTTTCTAGCTATCACGGTTTATGAGATACAGCCCGGAGACAGACAGGCAGACAGCTGAGGCTTAGTAATAGGGTCCGTTTTTACCCTTTGGGTACGGAACCCTAAAAAGTATCTTTACGCCTCTATCCTCGAAGATGTGGGCAAGGGTACAACCAGAGCAACCACGATCAGCCAAAGTTATCCTACAATGTGACAAGTGGCAAACCCGTTGCCAACCATACTTATCCCCATTCCGGACAACTTGGTTTCTTGTAACGTGTATGAAAACTACGACCTGTCTGACCTATGTATCGGGTCCGGTGATTAGAATAGACCATCTGCCTCTCTACAGGTTCAATAGGTCATTACCATCAAGAACTTTGTTTGTAGCATAGCAAGTTGTGCTGCAACTTTCCGGGTAGGTATCCACCGCCTTATCTATTCCTGTCACACTATGACTTTGTCATGTTCCGGTCTAACGTGTAAAAGAGCTGGTAGATTTGTACAATAGGCCTATCAACCTAGCAGCAGGAAAGCACCTATAACAGCTATGGTGTAGATAGGCTACGGTTGTCTCTTAACACCAGGAGAGGCGTGTGTTTTTTCGCTGACCCATCATATAAAAACATATTTTGCGGGACCTGGATATCGAACTCGAGACCTCGGGTAGTACCTAAACGTCAACACCGGACTACACGACCACAGAGACAGGTAATACTAAACCTTCTATTTTAAACCTTCGTACTGCATAAACGTACAATATATTACGTACCTACTAGCTGTCCCGGCGAACTTCGTTCCGCCCGTTCTGCTTGTATGGGAAAACTTGAAATGTTGGTTTTCCTAGTTTCCTAGCAGTTTTTTCTTTTGTATATTTTTTAAACCTTCCCTGGACTTCGCCAAATAATTAAAAATTAACCAAATAGGTTCAGCTGTTCTGAGTTTTAGCGAGACTAACGAACAGCAATTGATTTTTTTATTATTACACGCTTTTTATTAGCTTCACCTGTATGTTTGTATGTTTGTTTGTAACCGACTTCTTTGGGCGCGTTTTTGACCCACTTTAAACCGCCAGATTTCGTTCAAACTTTGTAGATTTATTGAGGGCCGATGACAATACACAATTTTATAAAATTATTCCATTTTTTAATTTGCAAATATGATTTTTGTTAATTTATATAATTTCGATCTATAGTCGATAAGGTGAGAAAATTAATTTTAATTTTTTACAATTTTTCTTACAGTCGATAAGACAGGACTTGATGTTTATTTAAATTTCCAATAATTATTTTTAGCCGTTTTCTCTAATATTGACAAATTTTTGTATCCTAAAGAGAATTTCAATTCTACAAAACAAATAATAGTTTAAAAAAA
>NJDC01013358.1:50008-63105 GCA_002245475.1 Calephelis virginiensis | reverse complement strand
CAGCTACACGGTGCAATTTTGTTAATTTAAGGTACAGTCTTGCCTGTTCGGTAATGCTTACCGTTTTAAGAAAATTAATAGAAGAAGGCGTTACTTTGCGGAAATCCATATTTAAATCGAAATAAAATTATTTAATTTGCAATTTTCCGCCAAAAAATGTATACGTATTATTGCGTAACAAAACAGACAAAATAGTGCGCTAAGAATGAATTGGACTTACCGGAAGCTAAAACTTCCAAATACATCCAGCTCCACACAATACACTCCACTAAACTGTTTTAGTAGCACCAACAATACACATACTACTAAAAACTCAACGTACGTTTCGCTTCGTAACCGACTTCGTAACTGAGATTAACACAAACAAAAAGACAGACAGACAAAAATATAATGTAAACGTTAACAATGTTATTTAGATAAATGTACAAACGAGTTCACTGGCGGTGTTCCAGTTAGCAAAATGCTCCTTTGAACAGCGAAAAACTTAGCTCTTAGCTCCACCCACAAATCTTTGCATCCAATTAGAAAAAATGAAGTACTTGTCCACAATTTGTTTACATAAATCATAACATTCCTTATCTGTCGCTCCCTAACAGTTGCCGATGCTCTACGTTTGTTTCATTGATCCCGTTTTATGACCATTGCTATTTTCCCGGACTCTGATCGTGCTTAAAATTTGACCTATACTACGTAAAATTATATCCGTCTGTACACGTATATGTAAGCTTTCAAAGAAATGCTATACCTAACATTTTTGTAATAATAAATATAAAACAGTGATAATTGATATTTTGACTAACTTAATGAATTTTTTTTTCTGTTAATTCGGATTGTGTTAAAAGTAACCGATTATGAACGTATCAATTATGTAATGATTAGTTTGAATGTTTTTTTTTAAGATTAATGTATTTATTAGATTTACAATTAAAATAAACTAACTGTTAAATGGAAAACCTCTTTGTATTATTTTCTGTTATTTTTGCGATTGTTATAAAACTGGTAAAAACTATTTAAATAAAATATTTAATAAGCACAATTTGTGAATCATTTCAGTGAATTCGTTTAAGTATGTGATTATGAAAATAGGGAGTTGGTTACTCGAAAATAAAAAAAAGAGTGTGTGTACTCATGTACGCACGTAAGAAGTTATACTTCTTTGGCGTAACAATCCAAAAATACCAAATAAAAAGGTTCGCAACTAACTTTAGGGTGTTGCTTTTTTCTGTCGGTAGCAACTAACTTCAGACTGTCACATTTATCTGTCAGTGTGCGCGTGCATCGTAAAAATTCACTCTCATCATTTTTCCCAATCGCGCCAAAAGAAGTATAACTTCAAAAACTTTTAGTTTATGAAACTTCTTGTGTGTCATAAGTATATTTTAAGATTTAAACTAAAACATTACTTAAAATCTGTCTATTTTTTTTATCATTACCTACCATAACATCGCCCCGTGACGACGTAAAGGAAAAACTCCTGAACAGATAGACCAATTTTGCTAATTCTTTTTTGTGTCAATTATTGTCAGGAGAATAACGAAGAAAAATCAATACTCATAGTTATTAGGATAGGTCTGTCTAGCTCACCGCTAGTGTTATAAAAAATATATTGATGGTAATGGCAATACGAGGCAAATAAATTAACAATTTAAATTTTTCACATATCAATTGCTATCAGTCGTCTAATGTCCGGTTCCTATAATCAACGAAATATAAGCCATAAGTTTAACAATTCGTAATTTGGGTAAAAGTAACGAAGCGTTACACATATTTTCAAAAAAATGTTCAGAGTTAAGTATAGAAAACAAGCGGCCGGTGTTAGCAATCTTACAAATCGTACGAAATGCTGCCATCTGTAAACAAAACAACTAGTTTCTTTAATATAGGAACCGGGCATTATTCAGGTGTAACGAATTTATTTGGAAGGTATAAGTTTCTTTTCTTTACTTGTTACTTACTAACGTCACTGGCTGAATATTCTAGTTTAAGTCGCACTTTTAAGCTTTTTGGGTAGGAAAAACACGACTATTTCTTACAACCAGTTGCAATTGTTGGGTTTTCTTTCTGAACTATACCAGCCCCCACTACCAGCAACGCTACTTTTAGTAGTGAACATTTAACTAGTGAAGATCATTTAACTAACGGGCGATTGACCTATATTTATCCTATTAATATTATAAATGCGAAAGTTTGTAAGTATGTATGTATGGATGTTTGTTACTCTTTCACGCTCGAATGGTTGAACGGATTTGTCTGAAATTTGGAAGACATATAGATTGTGACCTGGATTAACATATAGGCTATTTTTAATCCCGATCGCCCACCGGGTTTCTGTGAAAACGCGGGCGAAGCCGCAGGTAGCAGCTAGTATAAAATAAATATGCGACATGTCACATCTCGAGGCCTGCAAACTTTAAGATTAAGCAAAAAGGAGTTATTTTTTCATAAGTAAGATTTGTGAATACACAATTAATTGTATTTACCCTACAAGTAGTCTAATAGAAAGAAATACGATACTACTTACGATAAACTACTACTTTTTATTCAAAACAGATAAGTGCGACTACTTGTACACATTTAACAATCGCAGTAATCGGCACCTTACAGTTTTACGTTTTAATTACCTGCTTAGAAACTACAAAACTAAGAATTATTCTCACACAAATAAAACCATACGAATAATGATGAATAACAAAAAACTGAAGCGGCATTGTCTAATACAAACAATACAGATGCGTAAGAGGCGGGGCCTCACAAAATCACCCGACGAATGTGCCAATGTGTGAATGTGTCCTTAAAGTTGTAACACGGGAAAAGATTCCCACTGTACATTTATTTAGATGTAGTAAATTTGTTTTTAATGTTACAAACAGACACACCAATTTTATTTATTTGTATGTATAGATAGTATCTAAATAAATACAAAAAAATCATTGTAAAAAAATATATTTATGATTCTTAATTAAACTTGTGACGAACATATTTTACAAAGTCAATAAATTAGAAATCTCAGTACATTTTAAATACATCTAATAACAATAATTAAACATGTTTAGCCTTTGAAAATAATCACAATTACGTAAGACACTTCATTATTTATAATAAAATGATTAATATAAAAAATATACTAATCAGATTTCAACCGACATTTTTTCGTTCGTATACAACCTATTGTAACAATAAATTGGTAACAAAAAACACATTTTTGGAACAACCTTTTCTTTGTAAGGGTTATTGCCAGAAGTTAATCAAAGAATCAGGAAAGAACGTTGTAATTTTAGGGGTTCCTTTCCGTCCGCTTTCATCAGAACAATAGGGTTACTCTTACCTGGATTTAAATTTTCAAGCAAATTGGAACCGAATATGTCAGGTACTCTTGAACACAACACTAGTGAATTATTAACATTTAGTTAATAATAGATAATGACATATTACATCGGATTGATTTATTTAACTAAATGTTAATAATGAGGTAGTAATGTAGTTTAAGAATATCTACCTAAAACTACTCCCGATTCTAATTTGAATGAAATCGAGATTCAAGAGTAACTCTACAGTCTAGTCATAATTTTGCATTGTCATCCGTTTAAACATGCAAGGAAATTTTCAGCTTTTTCGGCAACTGGGAAGAGGACAAATTTGGCTTGCAAGATTCCATTACATACATAGGGATAGGTGAAACTAAATAAAACCTTGTAATAAGGGCCAGTTCAAGCGAACACACGCGCTTTAGATGATAGCGTAATAAATAATATGAAAGCGATCTACGCTTTCATATTTTGTATGGAGCAAATCTCTCTAGTCAGCGATCTAGCTAGGTCGAATAGTATTCGCCCTTTTAAAATTGGTTTGCCCCGCATTAGCCTTGTGTATGTGGCCCTAGTTTAAAATTTCGTCCGAAAAAAGTTACACAAAATCAGTTACACGTTAGTTTTATTTTAAACTAGCGGCCTGTCCCAGCTTCGTACGGTTATGAAATATGCATATAAACCTTCCTCTTCAATCACTTTATCTACTAAAAAAACCGCTTCAAAATCTGTTGCGTAGAAGCGACTTTGTTTTATACTATGTAGTGATTATTGCAATAATATGTATATGCATACACATAAGGCGTTTAGATAAAGATTTCAGTTGAATCACCCGTCCATTTGTGGGTATTTCGATTATTCGTTAATAACATTTTGTCAGAAAAAAATTTAAATGACATATTTGTGATGTAATAGTGAAACGAATATCTTCACGACTGTACTCTTTAACGGCCAATTTCAGTAACTTATCTAAAATAAAACATAGGGCTACTTTAGATCACAGACTATACTTAGAAATGTCTTAGCAACAAGGATCAGAGGTCTTACCATGAGTTTACAGATGGTTAAGTTCATTACACTCGCTACCGTCTCTGTGAATAGTTTGAAAATTTTGAACATCCCCTTTACGGTTCGGTACCCGTAGAGGCGCTGTTCAACATTTTCAAAACACATTTTTAGACAAAAAGTGTCATAGATTTCGACACGTTACTTACCGAACGTAATCTCTACGAACTCATGGTAAAGGTTATTGAAATTTGCCATAAAAACGTTACTAGTCAATCCCCCATTTACTAGAGGTAGTAAATGTCAAAATGAGATACCTGGCAATTTCTTTTTTTTTATAGAAAAAAAAAGTTTAAAAACTTGTTGTTTTTATCGAGTACCTACATTATTTTATTTTCAAGGTTCGCGTAAAACTTAATGCGCCTCGTGCGGATGTCAGTTTGTAGTCTGACGCAGGTACAATCAAGTGCAACAATCAAATAGCGACTTTCGGCGCCAGTTCAAATTCATGTTTTTTTAAAAGTATGTTTGTTGTTAAATATTATTAAATATTATTAAATATTAAATATTATTAAATATTATTAAATGTTAAATATTATTAAATATTAATTGTCTAACCTTTTTAGTGTGATATAAACAACAACACACCACACACCACAATGTGGTAGAATATGTTGTATTCTTAAATATCTTTATAACAACTTTTTAACACACATATTCCGCAAATAAATAATTTTCATTTCATTTCATTTCAACAAAACAATTATGCAAGCGAAAAAAAGTAAGCATGTATTAAGTCCTACTAATATTTATTGTATGTCCAAAAGGTACGTTTTCAATGTTTATTTTAATAATAGAACATTGTATAAAACATTTATAACATAAAAGTTTTACGCAACTGTACCCAAGTAAAAGAGACGAAATACGAGTATAAACGAGGAGTTTTGGCGCCATCGAGAGAAAAGATGGTCGAAGTTTTTTCATAATTATTGAATTTCGTGTTAATATTGAGTGAAATTAGTCAATTTTGGTGGCATTTTGTACAATTTTGTTCAGTAATAGTGCACAAATTAAATAATCATAAAGAAATAAGCGTATCGTATATTTTCTCGTTGCCGCCAAATCTCGTTATATGAGCTTGTGTAAAAAGGCCACCGCTTTGCCCAAGAGCCTGACATGACTTATTGACGACTTACGACTGATGACTAATTAAAATTAATTGAAATTGATATAAAATTTGATGCAAATTTCTACTCGACTAATGGCTAAATACTAACGTGAAGGCCAAAACTTAAAGAAAGAAAGAAAGAGTATGAACGAGAGTGCAGTACGCTCCCTAACTTCTACGCCGATGCCTTAAAATGATAACTAATTCGGAAGCGCATTTAAGTTTTGCGTGCACTGTATGTCTTTACATGCTACATCATGTACTTAATTATTTGAATTCTGTGAAAATAAAGTAAATTTCGTCTGTTTGAAATTTTCAAGTAATAACAATGTATTACTAAACACATTTAAACATAAACTAAGCTTATTACAAAACAGAAAATATTCAGAACGAAAGTCACGGAATTTAGTTGTAAATTATTTTTTCTTGCTTGTCTGGGAAATGTAAACGCATAAAGTAATATAATCACAAGAAACACAAATCAATCAAGTAATAAGTATATTCATGCCATATCGAAGAGTTAGACAGATGTACACTCCTATGAAAATAATAGCCAAATGTACTACTTAGTCCCATAATGTGATTGGTGGCAAACCTAACCTACAGTTTTTGTAACTATGATAAATATGAATTTCATGTATAATAATTATAGAATAAGTAGAATCAGGACTATAGGACATATTTATCGTTGTGATAAGTGAGACCGGCAGAACACATTCCAAAATAATTAACCCGTATGCTCAATAGGTAGATCATCGTCAAGGTAACATGACAATCACGGATTCAAGATCTCTCGTCTCTCTAGACGGATTTACACTTTTGAAATTTCTCTTTCCTAAAATTTGACGAGTATAAATTAATCCCAAACACTGAAATATTGCTTAAAAACACATTATCGTTATACTAACAATTAATCAGGTTTTCTTGTTCTTGGTGGTTCGTGACCAAAACAGTACTTATGTGCAGGGTCCTTGTATGAGTTCTCGTGTAATACACTGTGTGAACTTGTCCTACACTTTGTTAGACATAGTTCATAGTCATCCGTGATTGAATGATACAAAACATTTTCTTCTGCAGAAAGCTTTGATAGTACCATTCGTAGGATGTCCCTCTGAAAAGGAATACTGAGGTTTTAGTTTTGTTTAGTATACCATAAGGAGTAAAATAAAATTTGCCTGAAAACAACAAAGATAGCTATGGTGCATTGTCTGAGACCGACATGTTATACCTCACATGCAATACCTCCACCTTTCAAGTTGGAAAACGCCAATGACAAGCACTGATTTTGTGATGGCACGAATAGGCAGTGGCATCTATACGGACAAATCATGATTAAAGTTCTATCTAAGCTACCTGGTTGGTAGGCAGGTGTTCAGTATTCTTAAAGTACTAGGGACAGCTGCAGGAGAAAGAATTTCTAGAACATCCCATAAAGCAAAACTGGGTGCGATCTTAAAATTCACCATGCAACATCTAAAATATTACATGATTAATGTAAGTTTTATCACAACCATATCCACCAAGAGGTAAGCAGAGATTCATGAGAGAACCATGGCACCCACGACTAGCCGATGAAACTTAAGGCTCACAATGTAAAGGTGGCAAACCTATTGTCAACTAGGCACATAATATCTAATCTGGAGCAACATTATTTTTTTAGAAAAATAATAAAAAAAATTATTCTTTTGTTGCCCAGCCTGGGGATCAAACCCCAGGACCTCATAAAGGCAAGTCCTACAACCGGAACGCTAAATCATATTAGCGATGTGATTAATGTACAGTTTCAATTTCTTTAAACTTTAGAGTAGTAAGAAAATACTATTACCTTCTGAGGATCCAGACAACATGATACACAGTATTCATATATTATACAACAATTGTTACTTCTACAAGATTTACAACTATATCGTTCTATATTTTCAGCTTCTGAACTACAACACCCAGTCTTCCCCAAGTCAGTTCTTTGACATACATAACCTGAAAAAATTATGTATATGTTCAACAAAATATAAATAAAATTTTAATATTTTATCCTAAAGCCATTGACAAGGCTAAGTTTTGCTTTCCAATGTCCAATTTCCAATGAACAAGACCTTCTGTAATGAACATAATGTATTTATTTTTAGATCTAGATGTTTCTAATTATATTCCAGTGTCTGTTAAGTACTTGTTTGCATTAGTATTGTTGACTAACACCCATAACATAATGTAAGAGCAGTAAAGGTTAGTGCCCAGTTGGACGGGACGGGGCGCATCGCAGTGCAATAATCTGCCTAGATCTCTTGCATACATTTTGTATGAAGCAATTATTGCGCGGCGGATTTCCGCGAGGCACCCCGCGCGCATACGTCGATGCGGCCCACAGTGACCAAAGATCCTGATATGACTGTTAAGAAAAGAGCACTATGGTATTTTAACGCTCAAGTTTCGTACTACAACTACTAGAGGCGCCACTTTCCATACTAGAAGATCATACGACAACTACTAGATGACGCAACTTTTCATACTTGACGATTTTAACGTCGAGTGGCCTCTCTATTTCATTGCTCTACTTTGGGACTGAGTAACAAAAATCCGCTCCTATGCGATGCGGCCCGGCCCGCATTGGTGGGCTTTGCAATGCGATGCACTAGGGCCCAACACTCTTGGCCCCGTCAACAGTGGGTGCTGCCCATAAAACTGCAAAAAACCAAATTCAATTTCAATAAGTAAATTATCAACATACATACATAAAAGTTAAATAGTTTCCTTGATTGCCCTTGGATTGCATCATCAGATCCAGATGAGGTGAAAATGGAACCACCTCAGAAGTATGCTTTTTCATATAACAAAATAGTTTTTTAAATGAGTTCAGAAATAGCGGAGAAATTGATTAACATACAATATAAAAGTGTAGGAGTCGAAAATATAACTTGATCCTTTTTGAGGTTCATTAAAATGTTTGTTTAAATCTTAATATATATAAATCTCGTGTCACAATGTTTGTCCTCAATGGACTCCTGAACCACTTAACGGATTTTAATTAAATTTACACACCCTGTGCAGTTTGGTCTAACTTGAAAGATAGGATAGCTTACATATAAATTTTTCGCGAGCGAAGCCGCGGGTAACAGCTAGTATAATAATTATTTGTATAATATATATTTACATATAAAAGCAATTTTTGAATTCAAAGATGTAACATTTATTTTGTAATTGCCAATCCTGCAAACTTTATATTGCTTGATATAAACAGAAACAAATGGTTTGTATGGATTAAATTATTGTTTTCCCCATTTTTCCTGTAATTTTCCCCACTTTTTCTTTTTATAAGAACCTTCTCCTGACAATAACCAACCCAATAAAAAAATACTTAGCAAAATTGGTCCATCAATTGTTTTTTTGATATTGGAATGCAAACAAGCATACAAATTTCCCAACAATAAGAAATTCAGGCCTAGAAACACCAAAGTTAGTGAAGATGCGTTGCCAACCTGAAGCCAGGCCTTGAAAAAAAGTAAGTTTATTTCGCTAGTCAGAGGTAAATTCTCTCATTACATTCATTTGTAAGTAAATGTTTAGTTTTTGAATGTCTGATTGATTGTTCATACAAACCTCTGTCATCTACAATCAGAGATTTTCCTTGAACAGAGTTTCTACATATAATAACACTGGTTTCATTATGTTCCTGCAGAGTCCTCCATACAAATGGTTTCTTTTCTATAGGTATATCTTGAAAAGCCATATTTTTTGAATTACCCTGCAAAATAAGTTATGATTATAAGGTAAATAGTTAATATCTACATAAAAATATTGAATCTACGATACCAAAATTTTAATAGGTATTTAAGCAGTTTAATATTAGGTAATTAAGTTTTTTTTTTTAAAGTTTTAAAGAGATAGAAAACATTTTTTCGGCTTGTCAAAGAAAGCTTTCTAGACAGAGAAAAAAAATTATAGATTAATTTAGACTATTTCTATATTCATACTTAACATAAATATCTTTTAGTGTCTGACAAACACACATTCACTACTATCTCTGACAGAGACAGAGACACCCTGCCTACCCTGTAAGAGACTTGGGGTGAAAATATATATGTATATGTATTTTTTTATTAAATCATACGCGAAGTGAGTCAAGTTTGACTTTGAAATGTGACACTTTCTAAAGTGCTACCTTCGTTAATCACTCTAATGTACTTAATTTAGTACCCAACACAGTCAATTGTGAAAATAAATCATAGATTTCTTTTAATGTGATCATTAATGTTTTCTTCAATTTGTATGAAGTTTTTTACTACGGTAAGTTACATAATGAAATTCGTATTAATGATTAGTCCCTTAACATAATGAAAACTCCTTAATGTAGTCATCAGCTTAAACAAATTTAGCTTCTGGCTGTCCGATTATAAAAATGTTACTGACCTAAATATCTTTACACCACGTCTCTTACGTGGTAGGATTTAGGAAGAGTGCATTGTTAGCAAAGCATCAGCATCATTGCAGACGAGCGTAGGTTCCTCCACATTACTCTTTTCATACGAACAAACCGAAATTGAAAGCTAGACTTAAGTTTGTCAGAAAAAAAGGTGCAAATGGAATAAATGTTACTGACCTCCTTTAAGAAACTAACAATGCAGTAAGATAGTGAAGAGGCAAATATTATGCCCAAAACAAGTCTTCGTCTAATAAACCGCAATAAAGCCGCATACCACATCTTACACGAAACAATATCCTTTAATGTCGCATTAATATCAAAATTGTTTGCACATTTCATATAACAATACATATTTAAAACATAATTATGTCACATTGTAGTGAAAACACCATTAAAACCGTCATTTTTCCTTATAACCATTTTTTGCTTAGTTGTAACATTTTACTTTTAAAATTGTAAGGAAAATACACTTAAGGATAGTATCGTCTTTAATTGAATAATAGAAGAACAGAAAATTATTATAATACCTAAATTGAAATTAAAATTTATAAGGATTTATATTCTTTTTTAACATTTTTTTAATTATCTTTTTTTTAAGTTAATTTGCCCCTTTCTGGGGCCGGCTAAGACCTTTAGGCCATGCTGCCACGTCTTCCGTAATAATAAATTCTTTTTCATATTAAAATTTTAAATTCATTTCTTCAGATTCTTAACATATTGTCTTCCCCTTTTTAAAAGTCATTTCCTTCACTAAGACAAAGCTTATTTGAGTCCTTCAATACGTCTTTAGTTTTAATTTCTTGAAGTTTACATATTATGTTTCTCCGTTAATTTATTTTATAGTACGTCACATCCTTGAATTACGATTATTTTCACACAAATTATAAAACTAAAATTCTGAACACCAAAATCATCTTCTTTCATGTTGGCGCCAAAACTTCTACGACAGTGCAAAAAGTATTTTTAATATTCTTTTTTTTACCTCTATATTTTATACTAGTCTTATATTATGTAATAAACCCATATCTTAATATTTCATGTCTTTTTCTAGTTTCGTCTTCAAATTTCTTTCTTGTTCAGGCCTCTGCCTCTTCTGTCGTGATAAAACTCTACAATAGTCTTTCACTAGTATAGTTTATTTACTAAATCACATTTACACACAACTAAGTAATATTTACACTTTAATTAATTTACAAATTATACATTTTTACATTATATTACACATTTTTAGCTTAAAGATTGGAGGGAACCCTCGAAAAGCGCGCCTTCCCCCTCCGACCGTTCCCGCCAACCTTTTTTTTTATTATTATTTTAGGTTAATTTGCCACTTTCTGGGGCCGGCTAAACCCTTGAGGCCATGCTGCCACCTCTTCCGTATTAATCATGAACCTCTAAGTATATGGACATGAAATACCTACGAAAAAAGCCTATCGTTGGCTACTAAATATGGCTGCCATTTTGACATTATAAGGCTGTCCAGAAAAAGTAGAATATCGATTTCGATACAGTGACGATTGATAGTTAAGTTAAGGTAAATATATTAGAATTATTATTTACCTACCGAATGATATTGCAACTATCAACTTACAAACTTTCTGCTACTCAATTTGCCTATACCTAAATAGGGAAGTGCAATTAAACGAAACAAAGAATATTAATTATTTACTTTTCGCGAGCATATTGTTTTTACATTGTGGCGTGCAAATATGTTTATTCTTTATAAAAATTAACTCTTCATAATACAAGATTCGTTTATTATTTATTCTTGTGATTGTCAAGTCGAGGAAATTTATTGAGTTGTTACTTTCTAATTCTAATTCTTTTATTAATTTTACATTCAAACCAGCTTTTCCACTTTGTAGTGAGCAGTTGAAAGAATTCTTAAAAAGCTAGACTGTGATAGATATTTTCATGTTGTCGCCTCGGGCTATGACAGCACTACGTTTTTTATTTAAGTATAGTCAAATGTTATTAAAGTAGATAAACAGCTCCATTTGTGTAATTAGAAAAACAAAATGTAAAATAACGTTAAAAACAGTAATGTCATAGACAAAATAGAAGGCTGAATGTCATATTTTATTATCTATGCAAGAGCGCGGTTTCTATGGATTATTCCCGCCTTTTCTATTAATTGAAAAAAAAAGAGTGATAAAGTTTTACTTGGAAAATTGATATACGTAAAATTTGTCTACATAATATATTTCTAAACAATATATAAATATATTAACAATAATCAAAGATCAAATAAAAGTCATTTATATCAGAAGTGGGATACGAAAAGCCGAGAAGCGGACATCGACGTCGAAGTTCAAGTTCTGGATCATCATCAAGTTCCGTGAATAGTAGTAGCAGCAGCTCGGACCTAAGGCGACAACATTCAGATGCAATGGTATACATTCTTATCTTGTCCAAATAGTCTTTTCTGGGAACGTAAAATAAAATATCGACAATTGTAATAGCATATTCACTATAAAATTTGAACACTTACCTAATATGGATTCTTTGCAATCATGAGAACTGTCATGACGTCAATTTAAATCGATGCCAAAATGAGCATAGACAACAATGTCGTTATCTGTTTCGGCGTACATAATATCAATATTTGTTAAAAAGAGACAAAGAGATGTGGTTAAGTTGCATGTCAATTCCAACGGTATTTATTCAACTAAATTTGCTATAGAACATTGTTGCACTTTTTTATATATTCCTATTTCTATAGTATTAATTAATTCTTATACAGTCATTAGTCACATGTCTTCCGTATCAATTAATTCTTATACAGTCGTTAGTCCCTATTTACAAAGTCAATAAGTGCACAAATAAAATAATCATGAAGAAATTAATATATCGTGAATTTCCTCGCTGCCATCAAATCTTCCAAAGTGAGCTTGTGTAAAGTGACCACTGTTTTACTCAAGACCCTAACATGACTTTGTAAATAGTGACTAATGACTGTATAAGAAATAATTGATACGGAAGACATGTGACTAATGACTGTATAAGAATTAATTAATACGGAAGTTGTGGCAGCATAGCCTAAAGGTCTTAGCCGGCCTCAGAAAGGGGCAAAATATTAACCTAAATAATAAAAAACGAATACGGAAGACGTGGCAGCATGGCCTAAAGGTCTTAGCCGGCCCCAGAAAGGGGCAAATTAACTTAAAAAAAAACGAATTAAAAAGATATTAGTTGACAATAACCG
>NJDC01013358.1:14669-30277 GCA_002245475.1 Calephelis virginiensis | reverse complement strand
CGTGAAGATATGTATGTATGTAAATTCAGAACAAATTTAGACTGAAAAAACATACAAACTAATCAAAATAAAAATAGTATATTACAGAGAGTAATTTGAGAATCTCAGATTGATTTTGGCACTTAAGGTCTTATTACAGGAATGCCCACTCGTTTCATTAAGTCTATTTACCTGAATGTCCACTACCCTGAATGTCTACTACCTTGAATGTCCACTACCCTGAATGTCCAATACCCTGAATGTCCACTACCCTGAATGTCCACTGTCCTGAAAGTCCACTTCCCTGAATGTCTCTTTCCCTGAACGTCAATTCCCTAAATGTCCACTTCTCTGAATGTCCACTTCAGCTTTTTGCAGTTATATCCTTCCGCTTAGTGCAACCTCTATGGTACTACCTACCCGGTACTCAAAATTATGAATAATATAATGATATAAGGGGTGTAATCTGTGATGGCAGATATTAATGTGTCACTGCTTTCCTCTGCTTTAATTTTTGCTACAAGGGTTTTAGTGTCGTATTATATATTTTTTGGCCATGAACGAAAATATACAGTTTGTGAGAAGTCGAAATGTGTGCGTTACCCCTGCAAGAAAGTATCACCTAGAGTGATGTGAGTGGGACAAATAATTAGTGCTCGATCTGCTGTAAATGTGCGCCGAATAAAAAAATTGTGCATGTTGTTTTGAAAATAAACGAAAAAAAACACTTCCTGCTGGGGTATTCGCCTCTGTGATCTAGCGGTCCAGGTGTTGGACTTGACTTCATGAGGTCCTGGATTCGATTCCCGGGCCTGACCCGAGAAACAGTAAGAAAATGTGGTTTTTCCAATTTTCTAATAAAAAAAAGTTGTCGGATTGGATATGTGCCCAGTTGGCGATAAGCTTGCCACCTATCACTCAGTGTCAGTGTGTGTGTCTAGTCGTTGGTGCCCTGGTTGTGCCTCTGTCTACCTCTTCGGGGATATGGACGTGACGATAATCACTGACTCACTTTATCAAATTCGTGCTTTGCCAATACTTCTCTTAAAACTATATTGAAACAAAAAACTCCTGCCCTCTATATTGAAACAAAACCAAAGCGAGCACTGATATTTTTTTATTTGAAAGGTCAGCGAACAAGCACACAGCTCTCGTGATGGTAAGAGATAAGTGACCTATAGACACCATAGATGGTACCAGTGCGTCGCTGTCCCGAAGCCAGGATGGAAGGCCTATTGTGTAAGTCTAATGGCCACCCTCCTCTCCAAACTGGAATATGACAGTTAATATGGTGGCAGGAATAGGTAACGCGGTGAATCCTTATCCGAGCAAGTTTCTGCACAGCTCTCTATAACCAATGGTCTTGTTTGTAATGGACTCTGGACCTGTATTCGCCTTTACTAGCTACCTGGCAGAGAGGCATATATATGGTCTATTCTACTCATCGGACTACTTTTAACACAGTAATTTGTATCGTGTTATCTAATTAATGAATGATTGTGAATAAATTTTAAAGATTTGGCTTTTACACGTGAGGGGAAAAAAAGCCTAAATTATTTTCACAAACAAATTACAAACATTTTGTAATTATTTTAGATTTTAGGCAGTTTTATAAGTGAAAGACTTTGTGAGATTTATATGATTTAATTACAAAATAATATTTAGAAACATATTAAAATTTCTTTTAAAAATCTTGAGTATAAAAAACATAACTAATTTACTAGTAACGTAAAAATAAAATCGAACCATAACTTAAATTATTCTTAGCACAAACATTTTAAGAAAACTTTATTATCTGTGGCTTTAACCGTGTAAATATTTTCGCCGCAGGAACTTGTGCAGTGGTTGACAACAGGTTAAAATAAACTATAGCAGAGGTTCCCAAACTTATTTCATGTAACGCCCACTTTGAAAATCAGTTGTTTTTTTCTTGTCAATAACCTCAATAACATATTTGTTGCGCCTAGTTTAAAAAAAAACATTTTTTTCAAGATTTATACCGCCCCCCTCTAGGCTTCCAGCGCCCACAAGGGGGCGTTATCGCCCACTTTGGGAAAGGCTGAACTATAGTTATAAAATACATGTCCTGACTCGCATCGCCGGCCAAAAACTGTTAAGAGTTACAGCCATGAAATTTGGTGAGTTCGTTATATTGAGTCGACACCCACTAAGGACCGAATTTTGGAAATTCTACTCCTCAGGGAGTTTAATAGGAGTTGGAAGTTTGAATGGAAGATCGTTGTTTTATAAGTTAGAAACGTAAAACTTTATTTTTGAGCTACTTATTAAATATGAGATAGATACGTATTTAAGCGTTTATGGAAATTCTACCCCTAGAGGGGTGAATTAATAGGGGTTGAAAGTTTGTATGAAAGTCCTTATTAATGGCTATAATTAGTAAATATATTAATTGCACACGCGAGGAAAGCCGCGAGTAACAGTACTATCCTATAGTACTTAAGGGTCTAGTTTTTTTTAATTTTACAGGTACCACAAGGTGACCAAAAGTAAAAAAAAGTAAGTATATAAAAATCTATTAAACTTAAGCTTCTGAAAGTATATCATGACTATTTCAACGAAATTCTTAACTTTAACGAAAATCTGTAATATACTATTACTTAGTAAATATTATTAAGTAAATATTTAATAATCTAGAACTTCGAGATTCATTTCAACACAGTCGAGTTTTATCACTACAACCCAGTAGGTATGTGGCGTAGTTAAATCTAAACAAATTTTTGAAGATGTATTTAAAGAGTGCACTCTGGTGTGCAAGTCTGCGCGGGAAAAGAGAGCGTTGCTAATATTGCCAAACATAGAAATATATTTACCCGCATGTTTTATGAAAATACAATGCAAATAAAATAATAAAATGCAACTAATTAAAAAAGGTTTAACGATAGCCATTTAATGTTTAAATAATTTTAAATCTAATTAATGTTAGACCACTTTTAATTAGCTATACCTACTATGTACATATTCCTAAAGCAACTGAATATTTATTTAATAATGAAAATAAGAAAAATAGTATTGCCTAAGGAATCTGTTAACATTGTATTAGGTTTCACTTGAAATATTATATTACAAAAATAAAGTTTTATAAGTTACAAAATGAACCTACATCGTAAATTACAATTTATGTACCTGGTAACATTTAGCGAATGGCAAAAAGTTCCAAATTTTTCAGCGCCACAATATAAATGTGAATAGGGGTAAAGTACTACTATCGTTCGAAAACGGTATTCATACAAACATTTCCATCTACGAGACCCCTAAGCGGTTTTCACAGTGCTATTGTAGAGTACCAGTGGTTTTTTTGTTATTTGTTTCCGCGATCTTTTTAAAATGCTATGAGCGTATTCGCCTTTGAATGGGTTTAACCCATTCGTCTACTTATATTATTTCTAAACTACGTATTTACTGAAAAAAATAAAATAACATAAGAACTCTATCACTTCAACATACTCGTGTTGTAGGAATGTATTTTTATTCGAGAATTTCTTCAGCATTTCTGTGAATAACAAAATGTATATGTATGTAATAATAATAAAAAATAT
The DNA here is from genome assembly GCA_002245475.1 of Calephelis virginiensis. Lineage (NCBI taxonomy): Eukaryota > Metazoa > Arthropoda > Insecta > Lepidoptera > Riodinidae > Calephelis > Calephelis virginiensis. The sequence goes on along the minus strand of NJDC01013358.1, from coordinate 26,741 downwards.
AATTAAAATCATTGCCACCAAGTCTGGATGTGATGATGGAATCCCAGAGAAAAGAAGAAAAATATTTACAGTACTACTATTTAAATGATGCGCTTCGGCTTTACATTTTTTACTTTTATTTTTAAATTGGCTGACCTAATCTAAATTTAATCGCAATGATTAATTATGTAATAACAACTCTATATAGATAAAATACAATGTTTAAAATACATTCGGTTTTTCGAAGCTTGACGAATATAGCCGAAGTGCATGATTTAAATAGTACTACTGTAATTTTGTGTACGTAGATTTTTTTATTGAAATCAAAGTCGGTTTTCTGAAGTTTTACTGCGCGTAAATTACAACAAGCTTAGTTTCAATACTGCTCATATTTGTAATGTGTGCGCGCCGACTTAACATATTTTATATTTTCCATTGTTCTCTTGGCAAAACTTCCAAGTATTCTTATTTTTAAATGAAAAAAAAAAACACTTGTACTGTTTTACATATCACGTATAATTTATTATATCATAAATAGCCTACCGGTTTCGTAACAGTAAGTACGACTGATCTCATCGTCTTATTTAAGAAACTTTAAACAGAAATGTACAAGGTAGTTTTAGATGATGACGCTGTTATAAGCGAGCCAGTAGGCTATTTAAAAAATAATAAATTTTAAGTGATACGTAAAACAGTACAGTCACGTGCAATGAAAAGTATACACGGGCATATTTTCAAATATATGTCATAATGTCTCTTTTTGCATATATCGCACCTTCGGTAGAACCAGGTAGAACTAGAGTACAATTATCAAAAAATGCAAAAATGAGTTAAACATACAGAAATGCTTAAAAATATTATTTTATTTGGTGAGACAAAGACATTCGTATAATTCCTTAAAAAAAATACGTCAAGGGAAAAAGTGCCTTCGTCTTATTGGAGTGTTTTTATTACTTTCTTGGTGCGACATAGTTTCATTGGTCAATGTGGCCCTCGGCGGGGAGCTTTTCTGGAGAGACAAGGCCACATATGTCATACTTAAATCATCCTAAAATTGGAAGTTAGTGGCCACGTTTTAATTTATTAGAAAATAAAAATATTTATGCAAAAAAACGTAAATTAAAGCTGAAATATGGTCAAGTCATACAAAATAAAACAACTCGAGAGCAATATAAACAGAACTAGACAACGTAGAATGCTAAAAATATTTTAAAATGGCTCTGCTGTAAAATTGCAAAAACAGCAGTTGGGCCCTTGTACCACCGAAGGTGCGATATGTTTAATAATATTTGCTTTTTATCATCTTTCAAATGAATTGTAATAATGTAGGATTTTATGAGAATTGTGAGAAACTCGTATGGTTATATAGTCTCAATTGTTAATTGTTTTTAAAATTTTAAGAGCGAACATTTATTTGAAAATCTGCCCGTGTGTACTTTTTATTGGACGTGACTGTACACGTGTTTATTCATTTTAAAAATAACATATTTTACATGATTCATCTAAACTAAAAATTTAGTGTTATCATCAACCTAGTAATCTAAAAAACCTCACGAAGTCAAAACTTGTAATATGACACATTTTCCGCGATCTTGTAAACGTGTTCTTAACCCTAACAAATTTATGTAGTGGTTTAACAAATTATTTATTACACAACTAGATAACAGATTAGTAACACCAAGATTTTTTCGTAGGCACTCAAAATATTGACACCGTTTTACACGTAAATTAAAATTTGTAGATTCGTCGAAATTGCTTCGAAGCATTCAGTCTTATTTTGTGGCTTTAAAATGTAGGTTGAACCTGAAAAAAAAACAAAAGTTAAAAAACTGCAGTACAATTTTCAAGATTTACTTTAATTATAGTGTTGACCAAAATATGAGCCAACTATTTTTTGTTATTATCAAATCGCCTGTGGTTTAGCTGTGCGGTTTTGTTGGACTTGACTTCATGAGGTCCCGGCTTCGATTATCGGGTCGAACAATAAAAATAAAATGTGTTTTATTAATTTACTTATAAAAACTAACATTGCCTGGGATTAAATGTGCGCCCGGTTGCCGATAAGCTTTTCGTTTACCACATTGTGGGACTTAGAGCCAATTTCACCAAACTGAGATAAGTTTTATTCCAAAGTTTTATATAAATTTACAATTTACTCTTAATATGTCTACATATTAACATTTCACAAACTGTTTATTCATTGATTAAAAAATTATACTGGAGATAAGAGTTATCCCGCCGATTTTGAGAGAATAAGGACTTCTTAAAAATGGAATAAAAATGGGTGCCTAATGTTTAACAGCTGTGAACTTCCCATTGTCCCAACGGTTGTAGGTTTTTGTGTTTGTTTATTGTCTTTAAACAATTAGCAAAAGATATTATGTAAGTTTGTAAGGTATCATGTTTTTTTATAAAAACTTATTTCCGACAGAGATAGTGAAGACGAAGAATTTAAAAGTTTAAGGCCCAATTTCACCAATATCGACTTTATCTGTGAATAGCTATACCAGTAATAAAGTTATCCATTAAATTTACTCTTGTATAACTTACGTTGCGCGAGCTCTAATCTTGCGATACAAGGGGATCAATTCTTGGATTAACTATTCTGTAGAATAACGTTTTGCTTTATATGTGGCATTTTCTAGCATGTAATACGGCCAAAGTAAATACGCTTTTCCTTGTAAGCGTTAAGGCTCATTAGCGAATATTTTGCTTTAGAAGGATTATCACACGTCAGTTTTTTCTGGTCTGTTGTGAATTAACGACAGTAATCGATTTTGAACTGACTAGTGACTTGTAAGATGATATATGTACTACTCTATGTTTTATTTCGTTTGTTGATTTAATTACTATAGTTTTGTTTAACTTTCGAGTTTAACAGTACGTCGGAGAGAAATGCAGTATTTATTTAAATATTTAGTTAGTTAACAATTAAAATAGACTGTTTGTAATTTAAGCATAATTTTATACATAAATTTGACATTCAATTTACTATCATAGGGTCCTTGTTGTTAAAAAAAATTAGCTGTAGAAACTTGGATCTTCAACTATCTCTATGACAAATTTCATCGAATTCGTTTTTGTTAGTTGTTGAAGGCAACCTTCAAGTTATCGACGAGTTGTAAAGGCCAAAATAAATAGCAGTCATTTATTAAAAGAAAACAATAGAATTATGGTATGTTATCTGGAAGCTGTATATCACTGCTTGTGACCATTAGTATATGTACTTATGACTATAAAACTCACCTGTCAGGTGTATAAGGTTTCTAAAATAGGCATTCAAATTTTAAGACAATTTTAACATAACAAAGAAATTTTAAACTACAAGTGCTTTTTTTAGAAATGTCCTACTCACCTAGTAGTGAAAACTGCCTAAAAATATGAAATCCTAATTTTAAAATGACTTAAACATAACAAATGTACACACGAAATGTTAACTTCCTCTGCTTTGTAGTCAGTTAAATTATACATATTATCACTTAAATCACTTCCGCGGTCTAGTGATCCGGTCTAGGAGTTGACTACATGACGTCTCGAGTTCGACTCCCGGGTCGGGCAACTCAATTGTGTTGAAACAAGAACAACGAAACCGAGGATCGGCGTTTCCCCTTTATCACATTGTGGAACATAAAGTTGTAATCTTCAAGACCTATGACTGTACCTACTTTTACAAATAAATGAATTGAATTGAAAGTATCATGTGCTAATCGTGGGTGTCGTGGTTGCACTCTGCTAACCTCTTCGAGGATACGGGCATGAAGATGCTCAATATACATCACATTGTACAAAGTACATTGTAGGACGCGAAAACGCTCTGTAAAATAATTATTTACCTGACATTGCCTGAAATATGGTTAGTGTTTCAAAATTGTTGGAAATTCAATCCGTATTCAGTCAGATTTGTTGCTACGTACGGTATGTTTGGTTTCATGTTAAATGCACTAACTGGCAAAAAGGATGCCATGGCTGGTTGCTGGGCATTTACTAGCATACCATACAGCACACTTTCTGAAGCCTGTTTCACATTCGTTTGCATATTTGATATATTCCCTGGCATATTCGACGTATTTGCTGGCGTTGATGCGTTTATTGCTGTATGTGATGCATTTACTGACATATACGATGCATTTGCTGGTATATACGATGCACTTGCTGGTATATACGATGAATTTGCGGGTATATACGATGCATTTTGATTCATAGCACTTGTCATTGGTTCCCTTTGATCTTGCAGGTCATTATAGATCTGGAAAAAGTTATAATAACATGTGTAAGAAAAATATTTGAAGGCAATGATACGACAGCTACAATCACACGACGTGGGCGGGCTCAACTTTGTATTGAAAATGAACACCAAAATTCACATGGACTAGTTTGCTATAGTTATCGACGACATTGGACCACATTGCAACCACAACCTTGCCTCGATGCAAACTTCCCACTGACTGGTACCAGCGACTTATTGAAACTTATAGCTGTTGGTGAAAAATTGTATGAAAATTAGCAAAGTCGTTTTTGAATTTGACGCGAACAGCAGATGCTGCCGGGTAACTTTATTAGGATACTACTAAGCGGGTAAAACAGGGAACGAAAGTTTTAAATAAACCAAACCCGTGAATAATTAAAATTTATTATGCTCGAATTTCAACCGCTGGGCGACCACTAGTATCAATAAATGATTCAATCCAACCAATGTTTCAGTCGAAAAATACTTTATTAATTTACATTAGAGGTAAATATGAAGCGAACCGCAGGATGCCATGCGAATATAAAATGCATCACCAAAGCAGCAACTGTTAGAAAGAAATCGAGCTATGACTGACTATATTGAGCACCAGCTACAACAGTTTGCATGGATTACACTTTCTCTGCATTTTTCCCGGTTTCTCTTTTCGTAAGAAACTTCTTCTTACGGTACCTATCATAAGGAAAAATAATCCAATAATACCATTCAGTCGTGATGCAATGAGCCCGCAATATGGGGATTCATTTATATATTCTATATATGAATACCCAACTCAAAAAGCATTAGTCGGATCATGATAAAGTTAAAACGGGGCCGCCTCAGAACCACCACCTCGGAGCCTTTTAAAGCATCATCAATATAGGTTCATTATTAGGAGAGTAATCGCTTAGTAAAAATACAAAAAAAAATTAAATCATACAGTCCTATTGTGCACGTCCTGTTTCAAAGCCGACCTTGGTTCAAAAGTTAGATGAAGTCTGCAAAACTGCATGAGTGGAGTAATCCCGCGATCTAAGTTATTTCACTGCAATAAAAGCGTCACATGCTAACGCTATACTTCTTAAAAATATCGAAAATCAATTACCATTTGATTTGGAGTCGAATTAAATAAGGGACTTGAAACCCCACTGTCTCTGGATAATGATCTTGATACATCATTAATATGTTGTTTTTGATTATCTTGCAAAAATATTTCCTGTGCATTTTTGGTTAAAAGAATTTCGATGTGTCCAGAATTTGGATTGGAGTTTCTTTGTGTAGTTTTAGTTCGTACCGCATTAATGTGAGACTTTGGACATATTACTGGTTGATTCGAATTATAATACTTTCTTGGCAATTCACCACCATTTGAAGATGTCACTGTATCTGTAGGCACCTTTGCACTTTGCGTGCGACCAAAATTGAAATATTTTTGGCATATTGTTTCACTCGAAACACCACCGTTTCTCGATCTTGACGTATCATACATATTTTGTCTCTGATTATTTGGCACAACTATAGAAGTTTCCTGTGGATTTTTGTACATTGCAGGGTATACAGGACAAGGTATGGAGTTGATTTGAGCAGTTTCAGCTCGTACTGGATTATAATTTTGCGAATTTGAACATATATTAGGCTCCTGCGAAACGTAACAACTTTTTGGTAATTCACCATTACTTAAATACGCCGTCGCACCTGTAGGCACTTGTGGGCAATCAACATTGTAATACTTCTTACTAAATGTATCACGATAGCTATTTTGAGTACTTTCAATGGTCATTTTTCTATGTTTTTCTTTTGTCCAATTTGACATATCTATAAAAAGATTATGTAATGATTCATACTTGATATTCATCTGTGATTTTTTTATTATGCAAAATAAAAAAGACTCGATAAACGTTTTATCATTTTCCAATGGCAAGATCTTATCTAAAACAATGTGATATAATAGATTGAAGTAAAATTCTTTACAGCACTGTAGCCTAAATCTCATTGTTTCTTCATTTAAATCTAACGATTTAATATAAGTATGCATCTTTATAAAACATAACAAATTTTCTGCAACAATATCCAATGGATTTGTGAATGTCGCTTGACCCTTATCAGCACCAACATTTGCATTGCTATTTTTCGACAAAACGAGTTTCTGAACATCGGTATCCATTTTGTTACATATCTTAACATCATTTTGATTACTTCTATCACTTATTTTTAAGTTCTCTTCGTGATTATTATTTTTATTAGTTTCCTTTTCTCCTAGTTCGTCTTCTTCTAATATCAGAGTAACGTTCAAACGTCTGTCATCTTTAAGTGATGCTAATTTTGAAATAATTTCATCTGTACCATCTGTTGAATTAAAATTGTTGTTACTACATTTAGAAAATCGAAAAATAAAATTTATATTAATTATAGTACATTACATAATGTTCCTATTTTTTTATCAGTCTTATGAAATACATTTTTAATAAGTAGTAAATTAAATAAAGTAATCAGAAATTATTTGCTTGTGTGCTATCGGGAGCCTAATATAGACTTTAATAGTGCCCTCTTTTCAAATATCTGTGGGATTTTGGTAAACTGGTCATGGTGAATATGAAAATGCACCCCACACACCGTGTCAGCGCTACGAAATGCATTTAAACACGCGAAACATCTTTTTTGAATTTGATTAAGGATATAAATAACAAAAGAGTATAAAACAATCCATGCCAATTTTATCAGCAGATTTTTAGAAAATCGGAGACATACGTAATACGACTGACTGATTAAGTATCACGTTAAGTGACGTTATGTATACAGTTCATAATACATAAACAAACTTACTAAAAAACAAAAACAAACATAAACTACATTACTATTTATGACTAAAGTTCTAACATACCTTTGTATATAACTTAGTTTTTAAGTTTTATTTTTAGTGTATTTTTATGTATTTTGGTGCACAATAAAGAGTTATTCTAGTCTATTATTTCTATTACAGGATTAGATTTTGATACAACTTACTTTCATTTTCGAGTTTATCCATTGTTGCATCTCACATTTGGGTTTTCTGAAATAAAAAAGATATTAAATACAATGTTACTTGCACCAGGTATGTTACAAATCGAAAACGATCGATTGAGTAAGAGTTCATACTCTTCTAGACCACAGTAAAGTGGTAAGTCGTAATGACGAGTTGATTCCTCCAGCATGACGAATACCTACGTCACCCATTCTGTGGTAGAGTGCTATGTCTGAAATAAACTTCATCTGTTGATGAAAACGTCATGCGCGGTACTAAAGTATACAGTCAGAACGTTCAGGAATGTTAGAAAGGAACCAATTTCGCAACGCACTGTTCAAGACAACATATGGTTAATTGTCTCTTGTTTCCAGACCTTGAACTATGTTTCTAAGTTTTTACAACAAGTAATGAATCAGATGCTGTTCATTCAACAGTCTATCGCCAGATAGTAGGTCGAGATACCTGGCATGACTCTGTTTGAGCGGTTTCGCTCCAAAGCGATTGTTTCTCCGCGCGCCACGGGACGACTTACCCTGAAGCCTAAAATCACCGACTGCTTATTCGGTGATAAGATTTATGGGTGTTTGTAAAGAGATGTGGATGCTATAATGGTCAATTTCCAGGAAGGAATTTGTGAAAAACTATTCTGAAAGCTATATTTATTATACTCATAATAAAACTGTAGTAAAAAAAAGAGTGAGTTCTCTACATTTAACATATACATTAACATAGCATATTAAAAAAAAAACGCAGCCAACTAAAAAGCAGCAGAAGATGTCTTTAGCATTTTTAGATATTTTGTCTGTCTGTATGTATCATGACTGCGATCCACGGAGTATCTACTGATTCGCTTTTAAAGAAATTTGGCTGGTAGGTACTTTATTTAGCAAGGAAGGCTAAAGGTTGATTGTTATCCCTCTCACAATAGGGGTTTCAGTGAGGGGTTAGAAGTTATAGACATAACTTAACACTCAGTATAAAGTGACCAAGTAACTTAAAATCGAGAATGTAGAAAAACATATGAACTTATTTATAAAAAAAAATTAATAAAGAAGTAAACTATCTTCACGACTATATCTCCAAAGAGGTAGACAGAGGCACAACTAATGCACCCACGACTAGCCGACACTAAGTCCCACAATGTGATAGGTGGCAAGCCTATCGCCAACCGTGCACATATCCAATCCCGAGTAACATTTTTTTTATTAGAAAATGTGTAAAAACCAAATTTTCTTTTTACTGCCCGACCCGGGATTCGAACCCGGGATCTCATGCAGTCAAGTCCAACACCTGAACCGCTAGACCACAGAGGCGGAGATGTTAATAAAGTTCGTATAATATTAAAGTATCCAATGGGCCAGAAAACATGTAAACTCATATGTACCTGTTAGGTAACGCTGTCGGTGCAAATACTTGTTTATATGTATATTAAATGCTATAAAATGACAACAATGCTATAAATTACTTTCGATTTGCATTGTCCGACAACGCTGCGTCATCTAAGCATTATCTCACGTATCGCATATATATATTGGGTCGGGTGAAGAAGGGTTGGGTATAACGTATGATGTGTGATAAATAAGTCACTACAAGAGTCACGGTAGTAGTAGTAGCATATTCGTGTAACCTAACCTAACCTAACCTTTTTTTGTATGTGTGGAAATCCATCATGGATACCCGCCACTTTCGGGGGAAGTGACGGGTTATGTGAGACTCCTACTCACTAAAACCACACGGTGTCCTCCCCTTCGCCAGGTACCGGGGCTGTGGGGACGCTTTCGCAAACTTCCACTGCCACGGCGGCGCCGGATCCGAAGATCCCCTTCTGGCAGCCCTACCCAACAGCGGGCCGCAAACCAAACCGTCTGAAGTGGTGCACGGAGACACAGCGTGCGCCACTTCGGGGGTCCCAGTGGCGACAGGCACCCCCGTACCTGTCGCAACCCCATCTCGACCGGGCGGGCTAGATGGAAAGTCCACCCTCCTCCTCCGCGGGCCGTGGTGCCACCATCCCACGCTGGACAAGTGGCCCCCCTCCCTGTGTGCGCTCCTCGTGTCCCCTCTTGGACAGAGACGGGTACTGAGGAGCGCCCTCCCTGGTCCGTATTAGTTTCGCCGGGGCCCCGGCTCGACCCCATCTATTCAGCACCCCCGCCACGACGAGGCTCGGACCCTCGGGGGGAACCTTTTTTTTCCGTGGGAAAATCCATCATGGATACCCGCCTTTTTCGGGGGAAGTGGCGGGTTATGTCAGACTCCTACTGACTAAAACCCCACGGTGTTTTCCCCTTCACCAGGTACCGGGGCTGTGGGGACGCTTTGGCACACTTCCACTGCCCCAGCGGCGTTGGATCTCGCGATCCCCGTCGCACAGCCCCTCTTAACAGGGGGCCGCATGTCGTCTGAAGTGGTGCACGGAGACACAGCGTGACCACTTCGGGGGTTCCAGTGGCGACAGGCACCCTCGTACCTGCTGCAACCTAATATTGACCGCCGCTGCCACCATCCCACGCGGGCCAAATGGCCCACCAACCCTATGTGCGCTCTTCGTGTCCCCTCTTGGACAGAGAGGGGTACAGAGGAGCGCCCTCCCTGGTCCGAATTGGTTTCACCGGGGCCCCGGTTCGACCCCAGTTACTCAGCCCCCCTGCCACGACAAGGCTCGTACCCTTGGGGAGGCTCGGGGGGGAACCTAACCTAACCCTGTTATGGAAGCATTGTTGATTAATGGAATGGTTAGGGAATAATGTTGCACGAATTGCTTTAATTATCAGTATGAAAGTACTATCATTTACGTGTATTCATAATTGCGCTATCGTACACAAACACGAACATTCGCGTAAGCGCCCTGCGCCGTCTTACGAATTTTCGATCAGGTCACGTGTCCTGACGCGAGTTTAGAAGTTTTTACCCATTCCAAAAAAAGTGCGCAACGCTGCTAAAGATTTTTTTCTTCAAAAAAGGTTAACAAGTGGTATTTTTAAGTTCGAGAAATAAAAGGACTTTTATTACTTAATTACGTTTTATTTCCTCTATCCAAAATTAAGTTCGGAGGAAGACGTTATGTACTTTGTGAAGACTTAGTAGCAACCGGGCCCAAGAGTGAGGCAGTCAAGTACATCTTGACGAGTTAGAAGCTCAATTACGATTGAGTATCAGGATGCTGAGACCTGTTTAATATTTATATATTCAGTCGTAAACAATGAGTTCGTAGAACTAACATGTGAGGTTCTGCGCAATCATTAAGATAAAAATTGTGAATTTTCAATGACGTCTTTCTGTTATCGGAGTACTTGAAATAACAGTTGTCAAAAACAACTGAACAATGAGGGTCTTGTTTTAATGGGTTATCAGAATATGATCCCCAAATTAATTAGTGGAATTCTTAGTATTCGATTATTAAGTTTTGTAAGGTTGCGAGTTCAAATAACATAATAAAGATATCATACTCGCGATAATTCTAAATACGCAAAATTTAGGTGACCTTAGGTCAAGGGATAAGAGAGGACTACGTGACTTATTGGGCGTACAGAGTGTGCGGTACATTAAACAGTACAAGCTTCTCACAGCAGGTTTAGAAAATGATATGAAAGATGACGCCCTTTGAAAACCCCAGCACATCAACAACCGATGAAAATGTTGTGAAAGTGTTAAAAATTGTTATGGAGAATCGTCGAATCTTAATTAGACAAGATGCTGCGGATGTCGGAATCTCGGTGGGCTCATGCCGTGCTTTCTTTTTGGAATTTTTTGGCATTAAGTGTGTCACAGCATCACGCCATCACGCCTGAGAGAAAGGACCAACTGCATTAATTATTTTTTGTTACATTAGCTAATGTCAGGAGAAGGTTCATATAATTACATCATAGTTTGGACAGGATAACATCAGTCGGCTCAACAATTTTAAAATAATCTCCTGGCGTTGCGGATGTCCATGGACGGCGGTGATCATTTTCTATCACGTGACCCACTTGTTCGTTTGACTCCTCTTGTATAAAAAAAATCAAGAATGTAAGATGTTCTTCCTATAATATATCAGTCATCTCTTATTATTGCTTTGAACAATATCATGCCTTGGAAATTCTATTCTTATTTTATTATTCTATGATCTCATCACCTCTAGATTACATAATATACTGTACATTATTTACAGCAATGGCTATTATTATTGCTTGCAATTTTGGGAAATACAACTGCTACGTAAGCGCCACAACATCATACTGATATTTACCTGCTCCAAAGAACCTACTTAAGAAAAAAGAAAAACCTACTTACTATATATGATTAAAAAACAATGACCACTTAAATGACTTAATATAAAGCACGTCCAAACGTCCAAATCAAAGTAAACTCACTCAAAGATTGTTTTTAATCGTGGTTTTCACAACTTCACCGGACTTTCAAAGATTGCATAAAATAACTATTTAGAAAGGAAATTATTACAAACAGATATAACATTTTCTGCCAAAAAAACCAGAATGGCTCTTTATTTGTCTCACTCAGAAAAGTTTTAAAAAGTATATACCTAAACTTGTTTTGACAGGACACGAAATTAAAACTTTTGCGTTTTTTGTTTTTTGTAATGAAAAAGAATGTTTCAATTCCAAAACATATTTAGGTTTAAGAAAATCTAAGATCGAAAAATAAATATCACTTATTTAATACTATGTGGGATGACTGACAACTAATGACAAACAGCGATTGTTTTGATTATTTTGCGAATGTTGTTTGTGCGATTTTCAACCGACTCCAAAAACGGGTGTTCTCAATTCGACATACCTATGTTTTTATTGTGTATGTCACAGGATTAGTCGGCCAATAACCAACCTAATACTTATGCTACGCACACATGTAGGCTACCGAT
>NJDC01013358.1:0-14036 GCA_002245475.1 Calephelis virginiensis | reverse complement strand
TTTTTATACATACATCTCTTCACGCCAAGTCCCTTGTAAGATTTGTCAGTAAAAGTAAAGTAACGAATAAAATTCTTAGTAGATAGATAATAATTTTTTACTCTTTCAATTGTCACTAGACTATAAAAAGATAATTTCCTTAGAATTAGTATTTTAGTCATAACATATTTGGATTAAGAGAGGTTCTTCTACAAAGAAGACCTTTTTTTTGAATGGCTAATTTGTAGCTCACCGCGAGGTTTTTACAACTTCACCGGGCTCTTACCAAAGAAGACGTTTTGAGTTTTCTTGACGGTGGATTTTTTTTATTAGGGTATAAAGCAAGGTAAATTTAAAAGAAACTTTTATGCTATATTTAAACATTTTTCCTAAAGTCATCATCTTATCCTTGAGTGAAAGCTTTAAAATTTTATCCAATAAAACGTTTTCAGATGTTTTACCGAAGAGATCAAAAAGTACGAACTTTATAAAAAAATATTAGGTACTAGGTGTACTAGGTGGTAGAGTTTGGCAGCGACTCGCCCGGATTGGTACCACCGCCTTACCTATTCCTGCCGCCATAACGTCATACGTGTTCCGGTTCGGAGGGTAAGGTACCCAGTAAACTTACTTTTGCTCGAAGCCTAACATCCCGACCTCAGGTTGGCAACGCACCTTTACCACATTTGGTGTCTCTAGGCGGCGTGAATTTCTTACCATCAGGAAATCTGTCTGCTTGCTTGCCTTCCTATAACATAAAAAGAAAAAGGATTTACGCTGAAAGGGCACAAATCATTTACGACTTCTAAACACATGCAAACTTTGTACGATGATATGTTACTTACTTATTTTTTATAATAAAGACTAAAAGTAGTGATATATTTAAAACTAGCTTCCGCCCGCGACTCCGTCCGCGCGGATGTCGGTCTTCGCGTGATAAAACTGAAAAATTAAGATTTTTTTTTTCTATGTATTTTTCCAGGATAAAAAGTATCCCATTTTATGCCCAGGATAATAAGGTATAATTATACCAAGTTTCATTGAAATCGAACCGTCAGTTTTCACGTGATGCCTGAACAGATATTTTTTTTTAATTACATATTTGGGTTTGGTATCGATCCAGTAACACCCCTTGCTATTTATTTTTTCAATATTTTCAATGTACAGAATTGACCCTTCTACATATTTATTATATGTATAGATAGAAAAAAGTACAATTTTACTCTGTACAAATACATATCCCCGAAGACACATCCATAACCCACGACTGTCTGAAGATACTAAGTCCTACAACTTAAAAGTGACAACCGTTATTTTTATGACAAAATTAAAAAAAATATATTTTAAATTTTTTTCTTCTTCGAATCCGGGACCTCAAAAAGTCACGTCCGACGCCGAACCACTAGACCACAGTAGCGATGATTAAATTTCTAGAGAATATCTTAAGGACATAAATAAGGAAAATGGTAAATTGAAAATGGCAATATTTTTTTCGATTATGGGTCGTTTTCTCATCTTCTGCTGTCAAAAACAAAGAACGACACTGTTTTGGTCTAAATTTATTAGTTTTTAATGATAGTAATTTTATTGAAATATAAGTAAAGCTTTTCATAAGTAGTTAATAAAATGCTGTACATTTTTTAGAAAAGTGCATGCATTTGGTTTCGACAAATAGGCATCAACTTTGATTAAGCTTCAACATTGTTGTTTATTAGGTACTATTGGATTATGCCACACGTAGTTTATCTTACACGTGAAACCCATAACTTCTCATTGTTTAAATATTCCTTATATGACTTACAAATCATTGTATTTGATTGCATATTACCAAAATACAAGGAACACATTGAAAGGACTCACATATTAAAGACTTACCATTTAATAAATTTGAAAAATGTATTAAAATTAAGTTGTATGGTAAGGGCTATTATAAGTTTTCAGAATATTTAGAAGACAGAAATTCTTGGGATCAATTGCTCCTCATACCAATCTCTACAAATTAATTATACATGTAATAATAAACTTTTGTAGATTAGATTTATAAGAAAAAAGACAAGCCCGCTGACTTTCTTTCACCGGATCTTCTAAGTGAATGGCCGCGTTCCGATCCGGTGGCAGTTTTTAGAATTATATAGAAGCGTCCCAAGAATCTTTGTATAGATCTACGTGAATAAATCTATTTTGAATTTGAGTTTATAATATTGTACATTATATATTACCTACAAGGATTATTCCCTTTCAACGAATACAACAACAAACCTATTAGGATGTCTAATATTTCATTCGATAATTATCTTGTTATTCTAAACACTGATAAAAGATCCCTTGTTCTTACAATCACGTGTACATGATCCCTAAAACTTCCTTTGTTTATCTTTATCACTTTATTATTTTTAAACATTGATTGAGACCCCTTGTTATCACAGTAGCGCCTAACCATATAAATAGCGGATCTAAGCCCATATTACGCTTCTGTCCTTGGCCTATCCAGGCTAAAGATAGAAAAACCATACTGTAGTGGTGTCCCAGGGCAGCTCAACAACTGCCAAAAGTATGGGACTGTACCTGCTTTACACCCGTTCCAGGTGCGTAAAGTGCCTCGGAGATTTGCGCTAAAAACTAAACATGCTCGAGGCAAACAGAGCAGTAAACTTTCGGCACCTCTTCCACGCTCGTTGTGGATTTCTGCAATATCAGGAGGTTACATTATAACTTAAACGCCGGCCACTTACACCTTTAGACGGCGAAGCCGGCCTTGCTCTTTTGACTGACACACAGATATCTTATCCGGCGGACACATCGTGCTTCTGTTCCACCAATCACGCGGGAAAATCTGGTCTCGACTTTGCCTAGGCCTATGATCTCACGCAATCGGTAGTTTCAGCCACGCGAGTTCCGGATGTGGGGGTTCATACGCCTTCACTGTTAGACCTTCTGCTGGCCTAGAACTATAAGGTCTTTGTCGACGGCCCCTCTAACATCTTTCGAACACTGCTTAATCTGAAGTGCAGTGTCCATTGCGTCTAATATACGACTACGACCATCTGGCCTACGTCGAGTGTAGCATTATAGGTCAGCAGATTGAGATACGGTTTCTTTGCTGTCCAAAGAAATATCGCGAAGCGTCTTTACTATCTTTACACCGAAGCTTGCTGGCTATTGACGCGAATTCTCTTTCGCCAAACCAAGCACAACTTCTGCTTTCAACTTGACTTTGGATTAGCATGGAAATATGCCGCTTATAATCCCGCTATACCAGAAATAAAGTTTCTGCAGAGCACTTTTTTTTATTGAACGTCAATAAGTCGAGTGTGCGATCTCAGTCCCTCCGATCTCAAAGTGTGCTTCAGAGTTGGCACCGGTTTTAACGCGACTTTTCTGGCTCTTATATTCATTAGGCGTTGTAACAAGTTCATGGAAGATCCCCAAAATCCCCAAAAAGAGGTAACACTTCGAATCAGTATAATTACCAGTCATTAGGCATAACTTCCTTGTTTTCCAAAGTTATGGAATCCATAATAACCTGCCACTTCAGGTACCTAGAGGAACAACAGCTGTTATAATATGATTCACAACACGGTTTTGTCGTAGTTATTCAGCTGGTGATCTTTTAGTTGACACACCGATCGGCGCAAGCAATTGAAAGCAAGGAAGAAGCATTGGCTGTTAGTTTGGACAAAGCGAAGGTCTTTGATCGGGTGTGACACAAGGACCTCATGTTAAAACCTTACTTCCTACGGTACTACTAAAAAAATATGCCCCTGGATCACTAGTTTTCTGGCAGAACGCAGCAACAAGATCACTATCGACGGTAGTTGCTTGGAGTCCAAGCCTGTCAAAGCTGTTGTACCCCAAGTTGTGTGTACCCTTTCTCACACTATTTCTTCTGCATATTAATGACATGTTGCAAATTAGTAACACTCATTGCTATGCAAGCGACTTTTTTTGAGAAGCCTTATACTTCGGGGGGCCAATTTCATTACTAGGAAACTCATCATCGAGAACCGGAACCAACTTGTGTCTTAAGTCGTCAATTTTTTGTCCGAAATCTCGTATTAAGGCCAGCAGAATCCGGTACTATTTAACCCTAGAAAGACCAAAGTTTGTGTGTTATTCGCTAAAAAGACTTCCATTGAAGAATCTCTTCGATTTGAGAGCGTTTCCCTAACCTCTGCTAAAGCCTACATTGGTATACTCAGCGTTGACATTTCAAGCTATGTC
The DNA here is from genome assembly GCA_002245475.1 of Calephelis virginiensis. Classification (NCBI taxonomy): domain Eukaryota; kingdom Metazoa; phylum Arthropoda; class Insecta; order Lepidoptera; family Riodinidae; genus Calephelis; species Calephelis virginiensis. The sequence continues at coordinate 9,836 of NJDC01013358.1, read as the reverse complement.
CAGTTTCGAGGTCAGGTGGGGGAAGAATAAAATAGTCTCTAAAAAACTTTGTGTGTTCAGTAAAGCGAGACAGTACTCGAGCCGATCCATCACTTGCAACTTTACCAAGTGCAAATTTGGCCTCACATGGAGTGCTGTTCTCAACTCTGGACAGGGGCTCCCTAGTACCAACTCTTTCCTTTTGACCGTATGCAACGCAGAGCGTCTTACATACACAGTATATATCTTCCCGCCAAGTCCCTAACGGAGTAGGCAGAGAGTATCGAATTACAAACATGATCCTGGCAGACCTATCTGGCTTCTTCGACATTCATTATACTTTTTAATACAAACATGCCGGTTTCGGACTCTCGAAACCACCTTCGGATAAAACCCGAGTGATTTCATAGTGGCATGTCAACCTAGTTCTCCCCGGGTACCTACATCCATTCACATTCGTATTGTATATCTGCTTTGTCAATCTTTCATCTTCCATTCTTTGTACTGATGTCCGAACCAACGGAGCATGCCCTTTCTTATTTTAACACCAACACTTTTAATTCCACTCTTTCTAGGAACTCACTGGTACGAATGCGATCAGCGAGCGAAACACTTTTCCGTAGTGCTCTCATTTCAACCGCATTTTTTTTTATGACATTGGAAGGCAAACAAGCAGACGGATTTCCTGATGGTAAGAAATTCTCGCCGCCTAGAGACACCAAAGGTGGTAATGGTGCGTTGCCAACCAGAATCCGGGATGTTAGGCCTCGAGCAAAAGAAAGTTTACCGGCTACCTTACCCTCCGAACCGGAACACGTCATGACGTTATGGCGGCAGGAATAGGTAAAGCGGTGGTACCAATCCGCGTCAGTCGCAGCGAAACTCTACTACCTAGTCAGATGTCACGGTGCTAGTGACGGCAAGCCTATGCTCGCCTTTTACGAGCTGCTTGGCACAGGAAGGCAGATGGTCTATTCTACAAAGGAGTCCGGACCAACACGGGGAAAAAGTTCCTTACGTACAGCCCTCTCAAACGCTTTTTCGATCCACAAAACCACAGAAAACCTTCTGGCCCACAGCCAGATGCTTGTCTACGATGTTGCGAAACGAAAACACCTGATCCGTACATCCTCTTCTAGACCTGAAACTACCTTGAGCCTCCCACAATATTCCATCGGACATTCCTTAAAACCTTCTTTCAATTATTTTTCCATACACTTTTGATGCTAAATTAATCAAATCGATGGACCTGTAACTGGCGCAGTAAATGCATGAACCTTTGCCTATATACAAGGGTACGATGACCGCACGCCGCTAGTCTTTGGGTACTCAGCCGGTCCTTCAACATTTGTTACAAAAGACCCAAAAAGAGACCCCGACGGCAGAACCACTAAGCTAGATCATCTCAGCTGTACCTTACTATACCATATTTCATATTTCTAATCGCCCATTCCACTTCTTCCATCGTAATGCCATCACATGTCTCCGCTAATTCTGAGTCAGAAACTGATTCGATGGTCAAAAATACTGATTTTTCTGAATACCCTTCAAAATACTGACCATTTACTGACCAAATCCTAAAATACCTATTCGGTCAATTCATCATTGAATTTCGAATTTTAGTCTTACGTAGAATGTTTGTTTTTTTCTATTTTGCATTCACTATCCCCATAGCCAAACTGCATCGCCCTTTCTATGAAACTTTTATTACCCTCGTTGGTATCTACATATTTATGTAAAAAAATCTAAGAACGTGTTTTTCAACCATTTCAAAAGATTAGATTAAATTGAAACCAATTAAAACCAAGGGTTAAATACCAAACAGTATTTTAAAAAAATGGCTGATTATTATGATAAATATCTTCAGAATCTGGCATCAAAACCCAAACAATATTTCTGAAGATTGTGACGCGTGCGCTACGCACCTACCTACTTAAACTGTTAAAGCTAAGCTAAAAACAACAATGGCAAAATGATTCCCCATTAAATTTTCTATAACAGCTATACACTACGATTTTTTTTGGGTTAGTAGCACTTTAAAGTAATGCGTTATTTTAACATATAACAATATAATATTAATCCTGGACCAGAAACACATGCTATTAATCGAAAGTATTTAATTTTGAACAAAAATGCCTATGACCATTTCATTTCATTTACTGTCTAAAGTAGTTTAAAAAATCTGGAGTCAAAATAATGAAGCTGGTGATGTATATCAATTATGTGTCACGTTGTTTGTCCGCAATGGACTCCTAAGCTATTTAAACGATTTCAATCAAATTTGCACACCGCATACAGTTTGATCCAACTCGAGTAGGGTAGCTTACATCTCAATTTATGAAAAAAAAAATACCGTCCGAGTGAAGCCCGAACAAGTAGCTACTAAATGATAAAATGTAGTGTTTTTACTCAACCATTTTTTTTATTTGTACTTATAAAGAATTATTTTCTTCTTTTTGATTCAGCTAGATACAAAAGCGTCTTTTTTAGTTTTTTTTAAATATTACCTATTTCTTACTTATGAAATACATGATAATATGTGAAATTCAAAGTGACTGTAATAGAACAAGTTCTTTAAAAAGAGTATTTTAGAAACCTATTGAAAAAATATACATATACAGTCGTGGTCAACTAATTAGGGACATGCAAGATAGTGAAGAACAATAACCGGTTATGTACATACAAATATAAAACCCTATTGATTTCTCAGTAACTATTATTTGCATAATTTGGTCCGATTATTATGCTTTAAATGGCTGTGAATAAAAGAATAAATAAATAGAAAAAAGTATTTAATATCAAAGGTTAAACATGTATTCAATTTTAAGGTATAATTCTGTAGGTGGACATTTAATTAAGGACAGTAAACTATTATGAAAAATAGAGTTAAACAAAACTAATAATCTGCAGTATTATAATATCTTTAACATCTCCATTTTATTACGTGTAAAATCAGTACCCAGTAGCAAAACCTTTGTAGTAATTACCGCTTGACACCGATGTGGCATAGACAATATCTGATATCAGTTTCTGGCATGTTTCGACAGGAATGTTTGCCCATGCGTCACAAAAAGCTTCATTAAGTTCATCTAAAATTGTGGGACGATAAGTGGCTACTTTTTTCTTGATTTCGTGCCAAAGGTGCTCGATTGGGTTAAGGTCCGGGCTATTTCCTGGCCAATCTAGCACCGATACTGACTGACTGGTAAGAAACGACTTGACTGAACGGGCGGTATGTTTCGGGTCGTTATCATGCTGAAACGTCCATATAATAGGGAGATGCTCCTCAGCATAGGGAAGCATCATTTCCTCCAATATTGGCTTGTATTGATGTTGGTCTAAGTCACCCTGAACTTTCCTCACAGGTCCCACTCCACGTCCAGAAAATGAACCCCCCATTTTAATGTTTCCACCGCCATGTTTCACCTGCTTTTTTGTGAATCTTGGATTCATTTCCGCTTTTACTGGACGCCGTACGTATTGCCTTCCATCTGAAGAAATCAAATTAACCTTGGTCTCGTCAGAGAATAATACATGTTGCCATTGGGCGTAGGTCCAATGTCCATATTTACGTGCAAACGCCAAACGAGCATTTCTATGTTCTTTCTTCAACAACGGTACTTTGCGAGCCACTCTTCCGAACAACCCTGCTTCTACCAGACGTCGTCGAACGGTCTTCGCTGAGACACCAGCTCTTCCATCTGTCCTAAGCACTTCGTGTTTAATTAAAATAGAGCCTAGAAACGGGTCTTTCTTAGCTAACCTGGTTATCATTCTATCTTCTTGCGGGGTTTTTTTTTTTTCGATCTTTTTGTTCTGGGCACATTTAAATTTGTGTTAATGCGTCATGTTGCACTGCATTGTATACCATAGTTTTTGAACAATTTAAATGTTCTGCTATCCTTCGGTATGGCCAACCATGCTCGACAACAAACTTCATGATAATTTTTCGTAGTGTTGGATCGTAACTTTTATTTTTACCCATTTTTCTTCAAAATATTTTTCAAAACTTAAAATAAATATCGGGATTGCCGCCAAAACTACCACGAAACAATAAGAGAAGAAGTAAAAAAGTATTGAGGTTCAAATTTTGAAAATAGAACGCAACATCTCAGTGTCCCTAATTAAATGGCCAGCCAGCATTATTTGAACAAATAGCACTACGATAAGCTATCAGCTATACTGTAACGAAGTTTAATGTTTAAGAAGTTATTATTGTTTGTATAATCGGGCACATAAATGACTAATTATACTTAATGTAAGAGATATGGAATATGGTTTAGACTCGTTGGAAAATAAAAAGTAAATTCACAATTCGGTTTAACCAAAGAGTGTCCCTAATTAGTTGACCACGACTGTATGTTAAGGAAGTCTCACCACAAAATGGAATTTTTGTCACCTCAATCTACCAACTAGTCATCTGGTCTGGTTTCTATCAACCCCTGATCCTCAAAATACTGACTTTAAAGACCATTTTTCTAAAAAACTGACTCTTACTGACTTAAGCCAAAAAACTGACTTTTACTGACTCGACTGACCATTTTCCATCCCTGGAATTAAATTAGTGAGTGGATAGAGTAGAGGTTACAATAAAAGATAAAGATTCCACAGGCATGGTCTCAGTATCTAAATTCCAATAAAGTTGTAACTATCTCGCTTTTAGCAACACATTAGCCATTCAAAAAATTGCATTAAATAATTCAACACATTCTTCCACTTCCCCATTTGAGATATTGAACAAAGACACACGTGATAACCTTTTAGAAAAATAAATATGGATAGCACCCCAAACTTTTATCATAAAATGTTTTCTTAAAAGTTAAGGAAATAAAACAAAATGGCTGCCGGAACCAATAAAAAAGCAAGGAACGAAGCCAGGGTTGATAGAAAAAGGGAAATCCACAACTACAAAATAAAAAAAAGTTTTGTTTTATGATAAGAAGATAAATAAAAAGCAGACAAGTCCATGTCGACAGGAACCTAAACAAAACAAATTGTTAGCCATATCTTACAATTAGCCATTATCTTTCACATACACAACAGCCAAATGTGTTGTAAGCGGAACACACAGAAAAGATAAAGAAAAACCCTGAGTTTATCCTCAATCCAACAGGCGACCATTACAACTTGAATATGCATAAACAATAGTAACTTTCACAAACTATAAACTGAAACCAACCATGGCAAAATATCAAAATATTAAAAAAAATATATATACTAATCATCAAACTATTAATCTTCACCCATTGATTAGGATTTCATAAAAACTAGCATTTTCAAATATGCAAAATGAAAAGATGTTTAGTTCTTTTCATTTTGCATATTTGGAAAATAATTTTGTTATTCTTTATTAATTAATTATATTCGGTTTTAAGAATGTAATCATGGGCATTGACAATGGAAGAACAAGTTCGAGATGATATAAAGAAATGGTAAAACAGTTAAAACATATTTTAGTAAGTAAATCCATATAACAACATTCATTTTAAATTTTTTAACAGAACCTTAAATTCGGTATTAAGCAATGAATGCGTTATCTATTTCAAGTTAAAGTTACACAAATGGATTGAGGAAAATAGAAGCAATATACAGCTGAGACTAATTAAATGAAACAAAATAAAACTTTATTTGAACTATACAAATGTGTCATCAATAATAATTAAATTACGTGACCTGTGTGCTATATTATATATGATTGACATACGGCATCTAATCTGCTTCCTCTAAATCACTACCAGTAAACATAATATATAAAATTAACTTACTCTTAGTAAAATTAAAATGTTGAAAAAATTTTATTCTAAAAAGGCCAACAATCTTTAGCTTTTGCAATTTAATTAAGTTTAGCAATTTGAATGCTTATATAGAAAACTTCACTTTTGTTTCTATTAGAGCAGAGGTTCCCAAACTCTTTATGTCTAACGCCCACTTTGAGTCAGTAAGCTTGTAGCGCCCCCTACTTTTTTTTATCTTAAAAACCTCAATAATGCGAAGTCTGGCATGGAATTTAATTAAAACTATTTTCTAAGCAAGGCTTTTCTTAGCCTTTCTCCTTATTATTGTCTTTTCTTTTTCTTTATTCTTGTGTAGCCTGTAGATTTTAATTTCAGTGAATTTTAAAATATGAAGTAGTTTGAGTTTCAAGTCACCCATCGCCACTTTTATTCTCTGGGCCTTTTGCCCCCCTTGAGGAGTCCAGCGCCCACAAGGGGACGTTATCGCCCACTTTGGGAAAGGCTATATTAGAGGAATTTATCACACATTACTAGCATAAGAGTAAACATGTTGGATTAACCAGATATTGAATAGGTGGGATATGGGAATAATGCAAAGCATTTTAGCTGATCCTTATTCTAGTGCAGCTAAGTGCCTATGAGAAGTAATTTTACATTTCTTATTGTTTTTATGATTAACTTGTCACAGACTAATAAAAACCCGGAAGAAACATAATGGATCACATTTTGATAATTATAAAAAGAAAGCATATCATTTTAGTTTTTGTTGATAAAATGATTTTTTAAGTTTATATGACAATGTAAAAAAATAAATAATTATTTTATTTAATTATTTAAAAAAAATCAAAACATTGAAAAAAATTAAGATAGATTTTATAAGGGATATGAAAAAAAAAGGTAGGCACCAGTAGATAATAATGCAATCAAGAAAAGCATACTACGAAATATTCCTAAGATAATTTAAATTATCAGAATCTCGTGGTGAATGTTTTTTGAGTCACTGGTAAGTCAAAAAGAAAATATACTTATAAGCATTTCCTTTATTTCTAGTCCCGTTTTTTTCGAATCAATTATATGACATGTTGAATATTTTTACTATCAAATTTCAGTTAACTTCAGACTCATAAGTAATTTTAAAGTTGCATTAGTAATTGTGGGAAGATAGAAATTAGGTATGATGTGGTGGACATATCCAGAAGGATAAAATCCCTAACAGAAAGATAAAAAAAAGATATAGAATATTCTACATTACTGTGGATGGATTTACTTACAAGAAGTAAGATAACAGCATAGAATGTAAATCTCTTATTAAACATGATGAAAATGCTGATCCTACATGTGAAACAAGCATCATTCAGTATGATAACCACTTGAATGTCCGCAATAGCAAATAGTGATGTGTCAGAACCGTCCGGCGCTATCGCTCACTAGGTGCACAAAAAAATCGTGTGACCTGTCCCCATAAAAACGTTTGTAGAAAGAAAAGTATAGTTGTGATTAAAAAATTACTGCTAGGTAAGTAATAAAATAAGGCATCAATAAAGTTGAAAATATGTATAGTGTATAAAACTTAAATTCGACAATCCGTAAATAACAACAGAACCAGCCATGTTTACTCACAAACAGTAGTTGACTATATTGTTTGTAAAAATTATGAACTTTGCAGAATGAAACATTATGATATTTATACACATCACTGTAAAGAGAACTTTATCTAGAAAATTACAACAAATCGTAATTTAAGACGTAAGTAATAAAATGAACCAATCACTATAATGCAATTCAATAATGTGAATCACCAATGCAATGGAGGACGCTTTTAAGCTTCTGGAGTGGAAAGGAATGGGCATCAACATCAACGGCGAGTACATCACTCAGCTTCGATTTGCCGATGACATAGTCATAATGGCGAAATCGCTGGAAGACCTTAGTACAATGCTCGAAGACCTCAATCGTGTTTCCCGGCAGGTGGGCCTTAAGATTAACATGGACAAGACGAAAATCATGCGGAATGTCCATGTAGCGCCCACCCCAGTGTCAGTTGGGAACGCGATCCTCGAAGTTAGGACAAAGACAAACGGTCTAGTTAGGTAGGTCTAACTTCGAGAAAGAGGTAAATAGAAGAAACCAACTCGGTTGGGCAGCGTTCGGGAAATTGCGTAGCGTCTTTTCGTCCGAAATACCTCAGTGTCTCAAGACAAAAGTCTTTAACCAGTGTGTGTTACCAGTGATGACCTACGGCACCGAGACGTGGTCTCTTACTGTGGGCCTGATAAACAAGCTCAAGGTTGCACAGCGAGCTATGGAGCGGGCTATGCTCGGGGTTTCCCTGCGAGATCGATTCAGAAATGAGGAGATCCGCAGGCGAACGAAAGTCATCGACATAGCCAGCCGGGTTAGCAAGCTGAAGTGGCAGTGGGAGGGGCACATAGCGTGGAGAACTGATGGCCGTTGGGGCAGAAAAGTTCTCGAGTGGAGACCACGCACCGGCAAGCGAAGCATAGGACGGCCACCCACGAGATGGACAGAAGACCTTATGAGAGTCACGGGGTCTCGATGGATGCAGGCCGCTTCCACCCAGTCGAAGTGGAAGTCAACGGAGGAGGCCTATGTTCAGCAGTGGACGTCCTATGGCTGAAATGATGATGATGATGATGAATAAAATTAAAGTACTAACGACTTTCTTCCTTAGCAGTTTTTGCTCAATCACAGTAAAAAAAAATATGTCACTTTGAAATAGCTCTGGTGATAAAACAGCGCATCAAAATGGATATAACTAGGTTTTTATGCCATCTATGATTCTTTCTTAACATTAAATACTACAGATGTGCCACAGTTACACAACCAATTCGTAATAAACAAGTTTTTACAAACGCTTTGAGGTTGTGGCACTATAGAGCCATTAACAGTTCTGCGTAAAAAAGAAATTGGCACTGCAGCCAATTTCTTTTTTAAAATATATTTTGCAAATATATTTTGCAAAATATAATCAACTTTTCAACATAATGCAAAGACAAGGACACTTGTCAAATATTAAATCTTATAGGTAAAAGGTAGGTATGTTTTATTAGAATCAGGAAATGCAATTTTAATAACCAATTTCAACTTTTTATTGAACAGTTGTGTAAAAATAGAAAGTAGAATAATATGTAAGTTAAAATGTATGTACAGTACTACTATTTAAATGATGCGCTTCGGCTTTACTTTTATTTTTAAATTGGCTGACCTACTATAAGTTAAAGCGAAATGATTAATTTTTTTTTTTTTTTAATTAATTATGGCATAAATGATTAATTGTATGTAATAACAACTCTTTATAGATATTTTTAAGATACATTCGGATTTCCGAAGCTTGACGAATATAGCCGAAGCGAATAATTTAAATAGTACTACTGTATCTACAAACTAAGGAAAGAAAAAAATCTCAATCGGATTCTTAAATTACGTTATATTTTCTCAAACATATGTAAATGATTTTTAAGTTTTTATAAAAATTAAAAATGATTTTGTCACCTTTATACATCCAGTTCAAAATGTTTTTTTGCAAAACACACTACACAAACACAAATAAACACACTTCACATTTACTACCTACATACCGTGCTCTGTGACAGACTAGCAAGTAGCAAGGAATATTGTAGTCTTTGCAAGGAATATAAATACTTTTTAGCAAAAGAAGACTAGTAAGAGAACTACGCCAAAGAGTAAAGTAATAATAAGGAAAAACTGCACGACACTCCTGCTATGTGATGACAAATGACAATAATTGACAAGCAGCACAGTGCAGCATGTAGGGATGCTAAAAAATAATTGGTTATTATTTAAGTTGATTACTATTTTCACATAATCGATTATTAGTAAATCGATTATACAAATTACGCGTTTATATCTTTTTTTTTAGAAAGTGACATTTATAGCAATTTTTGACACAATAAGTTATCATTGGTGCCGATTCGCTTGGTATAGGTGCCGATTTTGTTGTGTTACCGCTAAAGCTAAACTAACTTAAAAATTTTGTAATATTAGCTTATTTTTAGACAAATGGTATTCTGTTGTCACCGTAGTTTTAAAATTTCTTTCTAATTTGACAGTACTAAGACGGCGATAAATTGAATAGATAGT
>NJDC01013355.1:58303-128819 GCA_002245475.1 Calephelis virginiensis | reverse complement strand
GAACACTTGTACCTCAATGGTGAAATTGTGAGTGCAAACCCTAATCTAGGTCTCCCGTAAGGCAATTCGCCCTAATTTGTCAAAGGAATGACTACTAGACCCAAATCATGTTACTAGGTTGTTGAAACTTTCGAGGTTTGTACCTTGGTCAAATCGATGCATGCTATTGTCTGAGTGAGTGGAAACCCTAGTCTAGGTTTTTAAGACAATTCTGCTGAATTCATCGTTTGTACCTCGAAGGAATGGCCATTAGGCCCAAAATCATGTTTCAAGGTTTTCAAAATTTTTCGAGGTTTGTTCCGTGGTCAAATCGATGCATGCTATTGTCTAAGTGAGTGGAAACCATAGTGTAGGTCTCCCGTAAAGCATTTCACCCAAATTCGTCGTTTGTACCTCAAAGGAGTGGCCACTGGCTCCAAAATCATGTTTCAAAGTTTTGAAACTTTCGAGGTTTGTGTCTCGGTCAAATCGGTGCATGCAATTGTCTGCGTAAGTGGAAACCCTAGTCCAGGTCTCGCGTAAGGCAATTTACTAGAATTCTTCGTTTGTATCTCTAAGGAATGACACTGGGCCCTTCCACTCACTCAGATAAGAGCATGCATCAATTTGACCAAGATACAAACCTCGAAAGTTTCAAAACTTTGAAACATGATTTTGAGCCCAGTGGCCACTCCTTTGAAGTACAAACGACGAATTTGGGTGGATTGCCTTACGGGAGACCTAGGCTAGGGTACCACTCACTCAGACAACAGCGTGCATCTATTTGACCAAGGTACAAACCTCGAAAGTTTCAAAAACCTTGAAACATGATTTTAGGCCCAGTGGCCACTCCTTCGAGGTACAAAAAACGAATTTGGGTGAATTGCCTTACGGGTGACCTAGACTAGGGTTTTACACTCAGTCAGACAATAGCTTGCATTGAGTTGACCAAGGTACAAACCTCGAAAGTTTCAAAAACCTTGAAACATGATTTTGGGCCCAGTGGCCATTCCTTCAAGGTACAAACGACGGATTTGGGTGGATTGCCTTACGGGAAACATAGACTAAGATTTGCACTCACTCAGACAATAGTATGCATCGATTTGACCAAGATACAAACCTCAAAAGTTTCAAAAACCTTGAAACATGATTTTGGGTCCAGTGGTCATTCCTTTGAGGTACAAACGACGAATTTGAGTGAAATGCTTTACGGGGGACCTAGACTAAGCTTTCCACTCGCTTTGAAAAAGCTTGCAACATGATTTTTGTTTTTAGTGGCCATTTCTCCGAGGTACAATCGACGAATTTGGGCGAATTGCCTTACGGGAGACCTAGATAGGGTTGCTGCCCGTACTTTATTATAAAGTATTGTACTTTATTTCAGGTAAGTGTACTCTATACTTTATCAGAAAAATAAAGTACGTGAAAATACTTTATTTTAAATGATTCAGTTTATTTTTGGATTTTGTAAAGTTCAATTAATTTTTTTGTTAAGCGAAATTTATTCATTCATGCTGAATCGATGTTACCAGTCGCCAGTGCCACATCACATATACGTCCGTTATTATCTTAACTAGCTGCATTGATAAAGAAAATGTTATTGCATCTGGATTAGCCTTAACAAATCATACTATAAAACACAATTTGTCCTAGAATATCATCGATTTTTGTACTATAAAATTGTATAAAATTGTTTATGTAAATTTAGCTACAGCTATAGCAATTCATCTAGCTATAACAAAAATAGAAACACTGGTTACAGAGGCCTTGGGTCCTTATTCAATTCAAAATATATTAAATGATATTAATACAGATAATTTATATTACTTCTTAAGTTTTAACCCGTGTCCAATGGTTCTCCAAAATTTAATGAGTCTTAATGAAGATGAGAATTGTTTAGCTGAAATTTATTTAATAAGTGACTAACGCTCTGGAATAGTTAAGGAGAGATTCAGATTTAATAAAAACAGCTCAAAGAAAAATGAAGGTATTTATGTGTAATTCTTTTTGTAATTTTAGCTCTTCTATTATTTTGTAATATTATCATTCTGTGTCTCTTCTTGTGCAATAATAAGAGTATTTAAATAAATAAGATAAAAGTGTACTTTATTCTAATTCTCTGTACTTTTTTTTCTTATCCTTAATAATCAAAATACTTTTATTGGAAAAGAAAAAGGTGGCAATCCTAGACCTAGACTAGGGTTTGCACTCACATTTTCACCATTAAGGTATAAGTGTTCAATTTAAATTGAATACCTTTAGGTGGACCTAAATCGGAGTTTTCATTCCCTTCAACAATTTCAAGAATTCAGCATGGTCCTGTTTGGACCAAATAAGGCTTTTAACTATTGAGATTCAAATGAAAACAATTAGGTTCATACAATTTTAAAGTAATTCCGATAAAAAAATTGGTTTTTAAGAATTTATCATGGGGAATTTATATATTTGGCCCCCTTCAACTGTTGAGGTACTTGAACTATTGAGGTACCTATAAACGAAAACAAAGTTGGTACAGTTAGGTACAAACGATTTGAATTATATTAATAAATTTTTAATTTGTTAGTGTCATCCTATAGAAATAATTGTGGAAATCATATCAACAATCAACATAATCGCACACTATCAACATTTTTGGTGTTCATAGGCGACTTGCAAGTACTTATGACCATCAGCAAATCCCCTTGCTTGTTTCCTTTCGATATATTAAAAATAAAAATATATCTTAGTATTGGTAAGCCTAAGAACAATAATTGATAATGTACTTATTTGTAGGACAAAGATGGCGTCTGTATGGAAACGTCTGCAGCGGGTCAACAAACGTGCTGCGAAGTTCCAGTACACCGCTTCTTACCATCGTATAGATATTGAATTGACACCGAAATGGTAAGATTTTTGGCAATAAACCTGTTACCAACCAACCAAATGACGTCTTTGGGATCTCAGCTATATGATTTGTAGTTATTCTTCTGTCTTCCAATACCAGTTTTTCAAACTTTTGACATTTTCTTTCCTAACAAGAAGATCGAAGGCCGCTTCAAACATGGCTCGTCTTTAAAGCTTGATCTACCTGATTTAAATTTAGCTACCCAGCATGCAGCCGTAAAATACGGCCAATAAATAGGCCATCAACCCCTTTTGTCTACTGCATGTCTGTAAAAAATCCTTAGTGAACGTTTTTCAAGCTGAGATATTTTGTCACCGCACGTAACTCACTTTTGTCACGTAACTCACTTGTGTCTTACGTGCGAATGAACTGACAGATTTTAAAAGGTATTATCCAATGTTGCAAATTACGCACCCAACTGCACGACTAGCTGAAGACACTAAGTCCCACGCAACAAGAAATTTCTCGAACTAAAGTACTGCTACTGAATGGCTGCGCAACCATTTCAAGATGTATTCGTTTTTTGTAAGTGCTAATGAAGCAGACTTGAAATTAGCTAAACAATTGGTTAACTATCCCTATTTGTCTTGTCATTTAAAAGCATCTTCACGCCCATATAGAGGCAGAGGCACAACAAGGGCACCCACGACTAGCCGAAGACACTAAGTCCCACAATGTGATAGGTGGCAAGCCTATCGCCAACCGGGCACATTTCCAATCCCGAGCACCTTTTTTTTTATCAGAAAATTGGAAAAACCCAATTTTCGGTTTTGTAGCCCGACCCGAGATTCGAACCCGGGACCTCATGCAGTCAAGTCCAACAACTGAACCGCTAGACCACAGAGGCGATCATTGTCATTTAATTAATGTTAAAAATGTGAAAGTTTATCTATCTGTGATTCTGTTGCTTTTTCACGGCTAAATCGCTTAACTAATTTTGATGAAATTGAATTGCAGGGAGCTAAAGATCCAGGGTCAAGCATAGGCTATATTTTTTCGAAATTCGGCCTCGAAAGGACTATAATAGCGATTGAAAGTTTGTATGAAAATCGTTAGTATTCTACGCTGACGAAGTCGCGGTCAAACAGCTAGCTACTATAAATAAACCATTTGTTATTATTTACACGTTACGTAAATTGACACGCTTTCCATTGTTTGTTAGGTTTGTTTCATTTAGGAATTTTCTGTAAAAATATTGTAAAAAATTAACAATATGCAATGTGAAAGTTATTGTGATGTGTGCATTCAGAAAATTAAAATGACGCTTCATAGCTTGTCTCCAAAGGCAAAGATTGTTGAATGAGGGAATGCGTATGGGTGACCAAGTGTTGAACTGCCTGCTTTATGCAGATGATGCTGTACTCTTGGGCTCTACACCATCTGAGCTGCAAACACTGGTCACAGTTATGGAAGAAGATTGTAAAGAAAGGGGGCTTACATTTGAATGCGATGAAAACCAAAATAATGGTGTTTGAGAGAGACGTCGTCAGAACGAATGTACCTAAGAGTTTTGGTTGATGATGTAGTGTTGGAGCAAGTGAATGAAATTGTATATCTCGCTTGTGCTTTTAGCAGGGATGGAAGGTACACCGCGGATGTAGAGGGGAGAGTGTGTGCAGGGAATAGTGTGAATGGAGCGTTGGGTAAGCTATTTCAAAGCGAGGTTTTGAGTCTAAAAGCTGGACTCGTTTTCCATAATTCTGTGCTTATTCCAACGTTATTGTATGGAATGCGAGAGGTATGTCAGAAAAAGCATGAAAGTAGGATAAATGCGGTCGAAATGAGAGCGCTACGGAAAATCTGTGGCGTAACGCTCGCTGACCGCACTCGTAACAATTAGATCCGAGAAAGAGTGGGATTGAAAGAAAATGTTGGTGTTAAAATGTGAAATAAAAGGGCTCCGATGGTTCGGTCATGTGAAAAGAATGACAAATGAAAGATTGACAAAGCAGATATACAATGTGAATATGGATGGATGTAGGTTCCCGGGGGAGACCAAAATTGACATTCCACGATCAGATCACTGGGATATTATCCGGGGTAGTGTCAAGAGTCTTCGAAACCGGCGTGTTTGTATGAAAAGGGTAATGAATGTTAAGGAAGCTAGACAGGTTTGTCAGGATCGTGAGGTCTGGCACTCGATACTCTCTGCCTACCCTGTAAGGGACTTCCCGTGGAGATATGTATGTAAAATGACACTTTTTCGAAGCAACAACAAACCGAACAAGCACACTGAAAGACCATTACAGTATCTAGTTAGTTAGTTAGTTAGTTAGTCAATGCATGTCTAAACTTCTGAAGTGGAAAATCAATTGCATACCTGCATAACTCTTTATTGTTTAAGTACTAATTAGAAAAACCTTTGCTAACACATTGTATCTTAGTTATTTGAAATAAAAAAAATGTTTTAATTATTTAACCGACAAGACTATGAACCAACCCCAATGTCAAAATTAGCTTACCAAAAATACAGCAATATCTTTCGTAAGCTAATAGCTTAAATATTATGTGCCTAATGCCCGGTTTAGTCTGATGAAAACGGTGGACATCATATACTGCATTTATTATAATTAGATAGACAGTTCACAGTTGCAACGTTATATCAATTTCATAGTACGTAACAAGTATCAAGTAATATTTTATATACCCTGCCAAAAAACCCTGTTCCCGCCACTTCATATGACTGATGATTAGAAGGCACCACGCGCGACACGATTGATGAATTTAATTTGTTTCTTTGTTTACCAGTTACATAACTAACTGTAGGTATTTAGTGTACTTTAATTTTTAAGGAAAACTGATTTAAATTATTTATTTAGGATTTATATGGAAAAGCGCAGATTCCTGATACAGGCATGTTTTGCCTAAAGAAAAGGGTGCTGCAGTAATTCGATTGCACCATGTAAACAGTTACAGTAAATAAACGATTTTTGATTTTGATTATATAATTTGTTATATTCTAATGTAATGTATTTAAATTGTATATAAGAAAAAAAATGACTTTGGTTCTTTTTTTCGTAATGCTATGCTTGTTTTGTAGGAAACCAAACAAGCTAAGTATAGTGTGGACGCGTCGCTCCCGGCGGGTGCTCACGGAGCCTATGGAATGGGAGCCTTCCCTGAAAGATCCTTTGAAGTAAGTTAATTGTTTTTTATTTTTGTAGTTGTAGAAGCAAACAGGTAGCGTTTTGGATATTTAGAGACAAAATCCTCTATACACTTATTCTTATAATTTACTGATGTACGTGTGGCAGGCCCCCGCCAATCGGCCGTACCTACATCAAGAAATGCCTACAAATTCGCGTGGTGCTGTCAACACTCTGACAGTCAAGTGTCGCCGCTTACGCGAAGAACTCACGCGTGCGTTTTTTAAAAGTTTGAAATAGAATGGCCGGTTAAAGCATTAAACTTAAAACTTCCTGCAATTACGAGTCATTTTAATCGCTGACTACTAATTAGTTATTATCTGTATATAAAAAAAGTACCTATGTACTTCAAAATTTATTTTTATTTAAATTTTAATGAGTAAATATTTACCTACTTACGTATTTAAGATTATTGTGGTGTTCATAAATAAAAGTAGCCTAAAGTACTTTTGTAATTATTATTCTATGCCTAGAGTAAAGGTTTTTTTTTAAATTACCTACATCGTATCGCGTCACTCTATGCTATCTAGCGACAGAGTTATGAGTTAAAAGAGAGCGGGAATCAAAGGTGAATATCTTGTTAGATACGGAGCGCTTGTACGAGCTGAATTAAATTTTTGTTGCTTAGTTACAAGAGTCGCTATTTCTATGAACTGTTACGAGAAGAGCTGGTTCTTTTTTATTATTCTGTGCGTGTGGTCTCGTGCGAATTGCGCGTTTTGGTCTAGTTTCCTGCTTTCCTTCGTGGCATCTCGTAGATCATGCAAATAAAGGTTAAAAGGATCATTACCAACAAGACCACTGATGGCCTACCAAGTTCGTAAATGCCTACACAGCACTCTGGTGTTGTGTAGCAACTTGCCATGTAGGGATCTCTCGCCTCACCAACTCATGCGGCTATAATGATAATTTTAGGTTTTGACGATGAGCGTAAATCATACAATTTACATAATTTATTCTTTGAACCCACTAGATTAATGGCCACTAGTGCTTCTTATATAGATAATATTTTAACGAACATATCCCCAACAATTACTTCTGTAATAAATTGATTGAATTCCGATCACAGTGGCCAATTAGCGGGTTATCCTAAAAAAACTAAAAAACACGGAAAAAAATTGTTTATTATCTTATAAATTCACCCTCGTCAACTTATAGTATATATAAAATAGCAAAACTCTAAAAAAGAGTTTTTGAATGGAATTAATTTAAAATCGTTTGTACCTGATTGTACCAACTTTTTTTTGCATTTGTACCATAATAATTACCAATAAAGCCGTGGGGCTCACTATGAAATCGATGTCTAGGTGTTTTATTGAATCAGGCGTTACTTTGCAGAAATCCACTATAACAGATGTAAAATAAGCTTTTATTGTGATAATTCCGCGTAAGTAGTGTAACTGTGTGGCAAATAGTCCTCCAAATGACACAGAATGTGACAAGTCTAACTTACGTTCCCACTGCCCACCACCACGACTAGAACACGAATAAAGGAAGAGCTCGGAAAACAATATAAATTGTCACGTTCTTTACATGTGACAGCCCTATCTAAAGTTCCCACTTCCCACCTCCGCGACCAGATCACAAATAGAGTCCGAACACGGGAAACAAAACCACTTGTCACATCCTTCGCCAACTTTGTCGAAGCACTCACCACAGAGAACACCAAATCGCACTCGATGTACGTTTCGCCTCTACACCGAGGCATCCTCAGGATAATTATCACGCCCTTCACATGTGATCAATATAATAATAATTTAATATATAATAATGGAAATAATGTTAAAGTTCGGTGACAGAACAAAGCAGACGCATATTTGGTTGATCAAACAATAAAAATGGTGAAATATAACTAATTTACTAGTAACTAGTTCACGTCACTAATAACTAGTTCACGTCAAAGCTTGAAGTGCATTTGAGGCATTCTTAAAATTTACTAATTTGCAAAAGATAAAAGATAAGAAACATACCAGTGACGAGCCTCTTCACTCCCGCGGGTAAAAAAGACAACCTCTAATTTTTGGAACGAAGTTCCTCACGACAGAAAAAAACTATGGAATGAGACGTGCGCAGGCGCGACAGTCGTATACACAAGCGCGTAGTGTATAATACCTCTCTCTTTCTCCCTCACTCTACCCCGCCAATGTATAGTATATACTAATGACTTGTGTCGATTCTAAATTAGCCGAAGGAACTTCGTTCCTACCTGGTGTCCAGCGACACCACTTTTATATTTTATCTCTTTTTTTATGATATTGGAAGGCAAACAAGCAGACGGATTTCCTGATGGAAAGAAATTCACGCCGCCTAGAGACACCAAAGGTGGTAATGGCGCGTTGCCAACCTGAGGCTAGAATGTTAGGCCTCGAGCAAAAGGAAGTTTACTGGCTACCTTACCCTCCAAACCGGAACACGTCATGACGTTATGACGGCAGGAATAGGTAAGGCGGTAGTACCAATCCGGGCGAGTCGCTGCTAAACTCTACCACCTAGTCAGATGTCACGGTGTCAGTGACGGTGAGCCTATGCTCACCTTTTACGAGCTGCCTGGCAAGGAAGGCAGATGGTCTATTCTGCAAAGGAGCCCGGACCAACACGGAGGCAACTCAAGAATTGCTTGGATACGTGAGTATAAACATTCACCTACGACACAGTATCGTATGTGTGACAAGTCATGAGCGTAAGGCGTTCCCCTCTCGACTGAAGTGGCTCATCCCCAGATCTATCAGCTACATCTGAGGAACCAAAGAACCAGCAAACCACCTTTAGAAAAAGAAAAATGCCTGACGGTTGTAACTGTGAAGAACAATTACAGTTATTTCGTAAAGATGAATTATTAAGATATTTTATTGAATCAGGCGTTACTTTGCGGAAATCCATTATAAAAGATGTAAAATAAGCCTTTATTTTGCTAATTCCGCGTAAGCAGTGTAACCGTTGTGGCAAATAATCCTCCAAACGACACAGAATGTGACAAGCCTAACTGACGTTCCCACCACCCACCTCCGCGACCAGAACACGAATATAGGAAGAGCTCGGGAAACAATATAAATTGTCACGTTCTTTACATGTGACAACCCTACCTAAAGTTCCCACCTCCCACCTCCGCGACCAGATCACAAATAGAGTCCGAACACGGGAAACAAAACCACTTGTCACGTCCTTCGCCAACTTTGTCGAAGCACTCACCACAGAGAACACCAAATCGCACTCGACGTACGTTTCGCCTCTACACCGACTCGTGTGTCGTCGTTTGTACGGTACGGTCGAATTCCTGAGGATGCCTCGGTGTAGAGGTGGGAGGTGGGAACTTTAGGTAGGGTTGTCACATGTAAAGAACGTGACAATTTATATTGTTTCCCGAGCTCTTCCTATATTCGTGTTCTGGTCGCGGAGGTGGGTGGTGGGAACGTCAGTTAGGCTTGTCACATTCTGTGTCGTTTGGAGGATTATTTGCCACAACGGTTACACTGCTTACGCGGAATTAGCAAAATAAAGGCTTATTTTACATCTTTTATGAATTATTAAGATGATGCACAACTTCAAAATTACACAAAAAACCACTTTGAATTTCATGTCTGAAAATGTAAGGGAGATAAAAAATCAACTAAAAGATATTCAAACAACCATGGACAGTCTGAACAAAGAACAAAGAACAACGAAGGCTGAAATATCGGAACTTTCTGATAAAAATAGGACCTCTGAAACGAAGATCGAATCTTTTGAATTAAAATGTAACGAAATAAAACGAAATCTAATCAGCAGCGCACCTAAGTCTAACGCAATCGATACAAATATTTTCTTATAGTTACAATAACGTGTTACAAGGAGAACATAATATTCGTTGGAATTTCTGAATGCAGAAGTGCTAACTTGGTAGAAAATAACTCGCTTGATAAAATTGAGGTATCTTAAATCATTAGCTCATTAATCAGTAAATGTCCAAACCCCATTAAAACATTTGGATTTGGGAAGTACAATCCAAATAAAGACCATAGTATCAAAATAGCCTTGAATCACCGCAGACGGCCAAATTACTCCTGCGAAATAAAGATAAAATCTAAAATAACGTAAACATGTATTCCCACTCAATGCCAATACAGCAGGATATACCTAAAAAAATAAAAAAATAACTCGCCCAAACAATTGCGAACGAAGAAAAGGACATTACAATAAGATAAACAAAAGGAATACCTAAAATCGTACCTACTATAAATATTGGGACAAAAAATTTAGGGAGTGCAGAATCTATCAGTAATTACACCACTAAAACTTACCAAGCGTTAGACAATAATTATCAGTACATACTCACCAGTAAATTCAGCTTAATTTTGTTCTACACTAACATCAGAAGTTTATGCAAACCCGGAAAAATTTGTGAGCTCAAGTGCATTCTTTCAAAAAACATATTCACGTCATTTTACTAACGGAAACGTGGATAAGAACAACAAGCGCAGAAACTCCAGCTACCTAACTAACGCACTATTACAACATTAGACCTGAAGTCATCGGTGGTGGTGTTTCTATTTATGTTCACGATTATCTCAAACACGACCTAACGGTAAAAACATACGATAGGGGAAAAAATACTTGTGGATATCCTTGCAGAAGTACGCAATTGAAGTTGGCTTTATATACAAGCCTGGATACTCAAATTTAAATGACTTCCTTGTAAGTTATGAAACCCAACTATTACAGCAAAAAAGAGCAATTGTTTTTGGTGACCCTGATTTATCAACAGCAAAGCCATTAAATTCTGTACGCGTTAAACGGCATCCTTTAGAAATATCATAGATGACATTGCCACAAATCTTAAATAAAACTACATTCATTTGGCTGTAATTAATTCATCCCTGTCAAATTACAAAAAACATGTATGTCGAGTTAAAAAAAATTACACAAAACAAAAGATCGTCCTTAACAAAACTTCATAAAATTACATGAAATGCCGGAATCAATTAAATTCAACAACGTAACTTTTAAATTCACTAAAATGGAAGAACACACCAAGAAAATGATCTCTGAAAGTAAAATAACTAAATATAAAATTATTAACCAGCCACAAAAATAATGGATCTGGAAAGAAATTATTTCGGGAATTAAAGAAATAAACTCTGGGGTAAACTCAAACGAAATCCTCACAATGATTTACTCCAACAACTAAAAAAGAGACTACCTAAATCAAACAATTCGAAACAAAATAGACAAACACTTCCTTGAAGAAGAGACATTAAATCAAATAATGTTATACGGACATAATAACGGGCAAGAAAGGAAGGTGAAAAGTTGTACTCACCAGCCTGATGCTGTGATAAGTTTCCTCTCCACGGCTTGCCTTATTTATTTGTTCGGTTCTGGATTGCTCCCTATGTACAACACTTGTTCACGAAATTATCAGATTTGGATGACCAAAAACGTGATGGACTAACACGAGGGATCAATCCTACCGGCTGTGCCAGTCAAATTTCGGGAGTGAGAAATGACTTTTTCAAAATATAAACTTTATTTAACTTAATAAATATAGTCTTTATTATATTTAAGAGTTATATTTTAAACTGTGACAACTTGTGCTAATCAAATAACCGAACAGAGTTAGTTGCTCTAATTGAATGTACTAATCTCCTACAAGTAAATCCGTACATCACAATATTAAGACGTTCTCGGTTCACATCCAACGTGATATGCCTGTGAACATAAATGCTATCTAGGCATTAACCCTAATAGTAGGGCTATGCAAATCTAACACAACTAGGTTCTTGCCTAATTGCCTAATTGGAAAACAGTTGTGCCAATCTACCAACAAAACCAAATAGAAATTAGAATTTGGAACCATTACCAATAATCCAGTCCCGATACTCTTCTGACGTAAAACATGTTTCTAGCGGCGTAGGGAGCTTAAAGTCTGAAAGAACATTTACAGCCTTTATCTTAATCAGACGTTGGTAGTATGATATTTGCCTAATGCGTCTCCAGCAAAAAAAAATAATAGGCTACATAGGTTGTCGTAATGGTAAATAAACAAAGTTGACTTGTTTTTTTGCATGCTCCTGACCCTGCTAATCCCTTATGTCACGATTTAATATAGAATATTTAAACATGCACTTGTTGGCAAGCAACAATTACTTTACTCGAACATGTCATATTAAGTTACGTTGGGGTAACTTAATATGACATGTTCGAGTATATTTACAAGACAAAAAATAGACATGGACCACACGCACTAGATTCACCTACACGTGCGATTCAAACAGAGATTTAATGTGTATTGGAGACGTTTAACTGACGCGCTTGAGTAACTGCGCAAATCCCCTCTTGGGCTCCGCTACTATTGCGTACATCCTACATGCATTCAGACATGTGCGCGATTCATAAAGGTGTCACATGCATTTGGCGAAAACTTGAGTAATGATTTTGTTTCAGAGGGTCAGTGATTTTCACTGTACCAGAGAATCATGACGTGGCGGTGACATTGTTTCGCGACGCTCGGACCAACGAGCTTGAGGATAAGGACTGGACTTTTGTATTGGAAGACGTAAGTATATCTTTACGTACGTACGACGTAAGATGTAATTCGGCATCCAGCTATTTGTGTTTTTTTTTGATATAATAAAAAATACAATTATGTAAAAAAAAATTGTTTGCCTAAACGTGCAGTTTCTATAATACTTCAAGTCATCTGTGGGATAGTTTATATCTACAGATAAGGATTCGAAAACAGATTTTTAATGTTAAGTCATGCGGATACGGATACAGACCTTAACTTTAGCATTCAATCGGTGTCGAAGTTGGTTCTTAAAACGGTTTGCCTATCAGGTATCAGGTAAGACTATTTCAAAACTCGCATTGTGCGTGTATTCCTTTTTAGTGTTCCGTAGCCAAAGGCCAGGACCGGAACCCTTATAAATTAATCATGTCTGTCTGTCCGTACACAGACCCACTTCTTTCAAAGCTATAATAGCTATACAGTTGATTCTATGAACCACAATAAGATTTTCACAAAAAAATAGAAAACACATAAAACTCAAATATGTCTTCAAAAATGATTTTGAGGTTTCTGCTGTATTTTTTTTCTAAATGAACAATTTGTTCGAGAGTTCAAAAGTAGTAAAACGTGTCCTGTAACTTCTAAATTAAGAGGACGTTAAAACTACAAAATATATAAGACGTCCGTTACTATGTGAACTTCTACCGAAAATTGGTTTGAACGTTAGTTACTGAACTATACAACGGAGTACGTAACATATAAACTATTTGCAAACTTTCACTAAGAAAGTGCAATTATAGTGTGCATCTTAAATTTGAATTTATTAATTATTATTTACGTCTTCTACCAGCTACATATTTAATAAAGATATGTCGCTAGATAAAATAACTTTCTTTTTATATTTCTAGTGAGTAGTGATTTCCCCCAATTTCGACAACGCGGAAATATATCTACGCCATTTTTAAAAGCGAATATTTCCGCTTTCGTTTAGCCATTTATATTAAAGTCCTAGGATCGCTTAGGCTTTGAGGTGGTGTTACATAAAATTATATTTATTTTTACATGAACTTTGTGTCCTCTCTAAAGAATGAAAACGAACTGGAATATTCCTAGTATTCCTAGTAGTAGAATATTCCTGGAATAGCGCCTTCTTTCCAGTTCGACTAGTGTAGACATACTTATATATTACTGGCTGCTTGTTCCGGGTTCGCTCGGATGGTAATTTTTTTTAATTATAAATTGAGATATTAA
The DNA here is from genome assembly GCA_002245475.1 of Calephelis virginiensis. NCBI lineage: Eukaryota > Metazoa > Arthropoda > Insecta > Lepidoptera > Riodinidae > Calephelis > Calephelis virginiensis. Next base: position 115,075 of record NJDC01013355.1, on the reverse strand, counting down.
GCTATCCTATATTTAAAGTTGCATCAAACTACACACGGTTTTTAAATTTGATTGAAATCGGTTAAGTAAGTAGTTTAGGAGTCCACCGCGGACTAGTCGACCCGGCGAACTTCGTTCACTTGATACTCGATATTCTCTGCCTACCCTGCAGCAGGACTTGGCGTATAGATATGTATGTATGTATGTAAACTGTAGCTGAGTGAAATATACCATCAGGCGAGTACTGGTTATAAAATATGATCATCACTACCAAGATCACTGGCGGTAGAGTACTGTCAAAAGCAACCTGCCCAGGCAGGGGTCCGCCGCCCTACTGTGGGTAGCTGGTAGACTTGGCCCAACATCCCGGTCACAAGGCAGCGACTAACCTGCTGCTGACCTCTCACATAAAAAATGATATGCAAGGACCGCATAGAGGGTAACTTGGAATAACACATAAGATAGATTTTGACTCGAAAAAATATTCCTGTGGGACTAATAAACACGCGGGCAACAACTAGTAGAAAATAAATGTGTATAAACCGATTTCAAAAAAAAAACGAGGTAATACCTTCGACTGTTATACTTATTTATGTTAATCGATATTTCCGCCATTTGTGCACTGATTTCAGATTTTTTTTTGTTAGAAAGAGCGTACTTCCGCTCCGTAATGAGACCACCATTGCCATCAAGTCAAGATCTGATGATAGAATCCCAGGAAATTTGACTGAAATACTCACTTTTTGCGTATTTAGAAGAGTTATTTTTCACTTTCCAGAATAGACCATCTGCCTTCCTGCCAGGCATCTCGTATAGACTTACCGTTACTAACACCGTGACATCCTACTAGGTGGTAGAGTTTGGCAGCGACTCGTCCGGATTGGTACCATCGCCCTACCTATTCCTACCGCCAGAACGTCTAATGTTTGCATTTGACGTGTTCCGGTTCGGAGGGTAAGGCAGCCGGTAAACTTGCTTTTCCTCGAGGCCCAACATCTTGTTCTCAGGTTTGCAATGCACCATTACCACCATTGGTGTCTCTAGGCGGCGTGAATTTCTTACCATCAGAAAATCTGTCTGCTTGTTTGCCTTCCATTATCATAACAAAAATAAAAAAGTAATTCATTAAAATTAAAGTCGGTTTTTTGCCGTTTTTCAGTGATTAAATTATGCAAGTATTCAAAAATATGTGTATCAAAAAATCTTAGAACTAATAAGAAAAAAAAAACATTTTATGATTTTTTACAATTATTTTATTCCAATGCAATGCATTTAGAATAAAGCGTTTCTATCTTCCTTATTCCTTGCGAGATAAAAAAAGGTTGTTCTTGGCTCTCGAAAACCTTCTTTCCGGCAGCCATAACCGCGCACTATCAAGGAATTCCATGAATTTCCTCCTTTAATTTTTGGGAGTAAGTAAAAATCACTAGAAGTAGAAGTTCAATGAGTGTAAGGTTAGCACAGCGGATTGCGTTGAACGCAACTTTCGACCGATAAGCAGTAACGATATCTTGAAGAAACAATACGCCAAACGAAAGTTTTCCCCAACGTTTTTCTTTAATCGCTGCGAGCACTTTCGGAATCAAATTTGTATATTATTGCCCAGTATTCCTCTGGCGTTTGGAATGTAATGAATAAAAAGGATTGGTTCACTATGCCAGCATACTGAAGCCATAATTTTGCAAGCGGTAGAAGCAATTCCTTAATGGATGGAGTGGATGGTCGTTTACAACACACGCTTTATGTCTTATTTTTAGGGTCGAAATGGTGGACCCACGTTTCATCCATGATGACAATGTGATGATAAAACATATCTGAATCTCGCTGGACCATTTGGAGATTACGCTTAGGAATTTCCAAACGTCGGTTTTTGTTTTCATTGATTAATTAATTAATATTCGTGGCATCTGTCGTGCCGAAACTTTTTTAAACCCTAGTAAATTAGTTCAGATGGTTTGAATACTACCAAATGGATCTGATTCTGATGAATGGATTTAGGATCTCAGCTATATGATTTATAGCTATTCTTCTGTCTCCCAATACAAGTTGCTGAACCCTTTTTACATTTTCTTCCGTAACCGAGGTCAGAGGCTGCTTTGAATGTGGGTCATTTCTTCAGCTTGATCTACCTCTTTTAAGTTCAGCTACCCAGTGCAGAACAGAAAGAAGTAGAAAAGGGTACGACATCAACCCCTATTGTCTGCTGAAGGTCCTTCGAAAATGGGTGTTATAATTTTTGACAATGCTCAAAACATCTGATAAAAAATGTGACTCAAATGAACTTCGGTTTTTAATACTTTGGTTCTTTTTCTCATTTCAATAATTTTCTATAGATTTTTTTTTTTTCCTTTTGCTAAAATTAGTGAATGATTAAGCAAGTACGTCATTTACGCATCGAGAGTTTTTAAAAGGAAGACTTACCGTCGCACTCAGATGAAGGTGAAGTAAGCCCCTCGCAAATCAGCCTCCCCATGGGAGCCACGAAGCGGCCCGCTTTCATACAAATGTTATAAAAAAATATACTTTATTTAATTTGACAGTCGCTGTAAAACGGTTATGTGGCCTTTATAGTTTCCAGTGTAATAAGGTTCGGTTAAACCTGAAAAAACAAAGTGATTAGTTTGGTTATTACATTTTATCCAGCGCGGCGGGGTCTAGAGTTCTGGAGTTGAAGCCTCTAAAATGTTTAGGTTTTTGATTTAACACTGGCAGGTGTCGGGGTCGGGTAAGCGTCGGCGGCTGGCGGCGTGCGCGGTGAACCTCCGCAAGTACGCGTCGCTGGCGCCCGCGCAGCGTCCGCTCAAGCTCTCGCTCGACCCGCTCTCCCGCAAGCTGAAGGCCGCCAAGTTGCACCTCACGCTACACTGTGTGTTGCTGCGGGAAGGACAGGCCACGTGAGTCCCCCCCCCCTTTTTAATGGCTAATTTGTTGCTAACCGCGAGGTTTTTACAACTTCACCGGGCTATAATACCCGCCATGTGCCGCTCAACGATGTGCTAGCTAGCTTGGACTTCTTTCCTCCTAAAATTAGGTTTTTAGTACTCAAACAATCTTAATCTCTGTTTCTTTTGACACTATAACAGTATTTTGTACTGTCGGAATCGATTTGGTAGAGTGAACGTTTAACTTACGCGAAATGTTTAACATTCGAGCCATTTCATATAAAAAAAAAATGGGACTTCTAATTCAGATATAAGCTATTTTATTGAATCAGGCGTTACTTTGTAAAAACAGTAACAGATGTAAAATAAGCCTTTATTTCAAATAATCCTCCAAACGACACAGAATGTGACAAGCCTAACTGACGTTCCCACCACCCACCTCCGTGACCAGAACACATAATATATAGGAAGAGCTCGGGAAACAATATAAATTGTCACGTTCTTTACATGTGACAGCCCTATCTAAAGTTCCCACCTCCCACCTCCGCGACCAGATCACAAATAGAGTCCGAACACGGGAAACAAAACCACTTGTCCTTCGCCAACTTTGTCGAAGTGCTCACCACAGAGAACACCAAATCGCACTCGACGTACGTTTCGCCTCTACACCGAGGCATCCTCAGGAATTCGACCGTACCGTACAAACGACGATACACGTATTAGCAAAATAAAGGCTTATTTTACATCTGTCAGATATAAGCAGGGATTTCTCTACCATATTTTTAAAACAACCAAGTTAGACAATCATTTAATCATTTGTCTTGAGTAAGTAGAGTTAAGACGTTTTATAAATCTTCCGTGCTAAGTCTCAGATTACAACAAAATAAGGACTGCCATTTTATTGTTGAATAAGGGCCAGACAATATTTACTAACAGAACTAATACGCTACAAACTCGAAAATTAAGTTTTAAATCTCAATGGATCCGCCAAGTTTTGCATAGGAATATATAGTTAACGTTGACTCATAGACATGCAGTTTTGTAGCTCAGTTATTAACAGTGTTGACATCGTTAGTTGTTACATACATCTTTAAGTATGTAGAAAGGAGAGTGTGTACAGGAAATAGTGTGAATGGAGCGCTGGGTAAGTTATTTAAAAGCTGTATAAGTCAAAGTGCTGGATTGGCTTTGCAAGAAGAATTGAAAGAAAGTGTTGGTGCTATAAAAAAAATGCCATTTCTCCTCTTGCTCCACTGGTTTGATCACGCGAAAAGAATGGCAGTTTAACGAAGCAAATATACAATTCTAGTGTGGATGGATGTAGGTGAATACCTACAACCTAGGTCCCCGGGTGGGGAGACCCCCGTCTTGGCCCGAGCTACTTTGCAGAATACACCATCTGCCTTCCTGCCAGGCAGCTCGTAAAAAGCGGCATAGGCTTACCATCATTAACACCGTAACATTTAACTAGGTGGTTGGGTTTCGCAGCGACTCGAACAGATTTGTACTACCGTCTTACCTGTTCCTGCCGCCATAACGACAGCGCTTACCGTTGACGTGTTCCGGTTCGGAGGATAATGTAGCCGGTAAACTTACTTTTGCTCGAGCCTTAATAACATGGCAACGCACCATTACCACCTTTTTTATTTCTAGGTGGAGTGAATTTCTTACTAGGAAATCCGTCTGCTTGTTTGCCTTCCAATATTATACAAAGACCTAGGTTGACATTTCACTATCTAAGCGCTCGGGTAGAATTCGAAGGTGATGTTAAAAGTCCCCCAAACCGGCGTGTTTGTATAAAAATATAATGAATGTAGAGGAAGGCGGACAGGTCTGTCAGGATCGTGAGATTCGGCACTCGTTACTCTCTGCGTACCCAGTATTGGACGGCGTGAAGATATGTATGTATACACATTGTAAAGATTGTTGCTGCAGACACAAGTTTCTTTGAAATGAGTGTTGTTTTTCAAAGTTATTTCTTCGTGGTCCAGAGACGAAGATATGCAGTCACTGGCGTCCCTGCTCTCGGTCAACAACAACTCGGATATAGCGGTGTTGGAAGACTTAGATGAAGATGATTACACCCTGTCGGATAACTCCACTAAACAGGTGTGTGAGAACTTTGAATGATGTAGCGTACTGTCGCTAGTCTACATATCTGTTCACAGTCAATACTTAAAAATTGTTTATTTTTTCTAGATGTTTGATCTTCGACAGCAAGTGGAAGAAATGACACAAAGTTTAACAAACAGTGATATTGCCGCCACTCCAAACAGTGTGCAAAGTTTAAATTTTGATAATTCCCGTACCCCTACTGCACCAATGACCCCAGAACTTAACACCCCTACAACCCCAGTACCTAGTAAAGATGAGAATGATTTAAAATTTAGCGAAACCTTCTCTCCCAAAACGAGACCAGAGTATTTGAGCAACCTAACAAAACTCGCAATGAAATCGGAAACTCCTAAATTTACGTCTACCCCCAAAATAGTTCCTTTAAAAAAAGATGAAGAAATGGTTGAAAATCTAAAAGGCCCAGTGTTCAAACCTAGTAAGATAGCAAAAATGAATCTTAAACCGCTCGAGTTAAAGACGAATCTAAATAGTATTAGTTTGGATAAGAATGACAACGAAAAAGAACAAGACAGTGATAAGACGCCGGTAGCAGACATGGAAAAGTTACTTCCTGTGAAAGCATTAGACAAGGACAAAACTCCGGTAAGTTCTTAGGTAATAGTTTCTTGTGCACACTGTACGTATCATGTTAAATAAAATAATTTTGTTGACTTTCAAGCCGGCTCATGTTTCTCGTATAGACGTATTTTCGCACTTCATTTATACAAAATGTTTGCGTGTGGGTGTGCTGCTATAGGCTGCATTACCAAAAAAATATTAATTATGCAAGTGTTATAAAAATATTGTTTTTTTATAATATATTCGTTACATTTAAATAAATTAATCATAAATCAATTATTTAGGTAATTGTTGATTTTTCTAAAATTTTAATTTTTATTAAATATAACCGGTCACACCGACCTGCAAGTTTGTTTGAAATCCGAATCCGCCATTATTATAAAAAACATGAATTGATTCGTGACGATATTTTGTGTTAAGTGAGTTGTAATTTCGCCGCATCATTCCAATTTAAAGATTACGGTGTTTTTACTGGTCTCAAGTGTTTTTATCTTTACAAAAGGACATTCGGCGTATTATAGTTACGCCAGGAAAATTTCTAGGTTACCTTGCTAGTGATTTTAAGAAAATGGGGAAATCGGTGAATTTTGTTTAAAATGTCCGTAACCGATCATACAAAAATTCCAAAAGAAGACATGAATGTGATTTTTAACAGATTTCTTAACCTGCTCCTACACAACTACACCAGACACAAAAAACTGTTGATGAAATGTTAAAAAATGAAGAATTAAATGATTAAAAAACAATTTCTATTATTTTTGTTTTTTTTCTATGCATGATATAATTGCCTTATTTGATAATAAATTGAGTTGCCCCTAAAATTTCTTCTTATTGTAATGTTATTGCACCCTTTGCATTTACAAGTGTTTTTGTGTAAGTTGAATAAACGATATTGTGTTTTTTACATTTTAGTGGCAATTCATTTTTTTTCATCAAGAAATTAAAAAGTAATAAAATATTAAATATAAAAAAAACGTTACTAGTAGTTTTTTACTGCTATACCTACGGGGCGCCACTGTCTCGTAGCTGTGTAAAGCTATGGCCTATTTTTGCATTTATTATATATGTAGTTACAATTCTTCTCTGTGAGTAATGTTGTTCTGTGCTTTCAAGGTTCAAGATTTGCTGGAATGGTGTAGTACAGTGACCCAGGAATATCCTTCGTGTAGGGTGACCAATCTGACCACAAGTTTCCGATCAGGATTGGCCTTCTGTGCCATCATACACCACTACAGACCTGATTTAATGTAAGTATAGCATTATTTTAGCTTCAAAATATGTTAAGCTCTCTCATGAAATCCGTTTACGCAAATGCGACACATTTTATTTCTTAAACTTACCTACATCATTTCTATTCTAGTTCACTAAGTATCATTTTTCAAGTTAAAAATAAGATGCTAAGTGATAATCATCAAAAGAATCTGTAAACATTTGCTGTCAAGACCAATGCTATGTACACCTCCTTGACCTTTCTTCGCTAGCTCGACATGATCTTCTTCAGGACTGGAGTACAAACTGGACTCAGTATATTAAGCTAGACTCAAAAAGGATAATTTTGCGTTGATTCAGCCTAACAGATGTAAAATAAGCCTTTATTTTGCTAATTCCGCGTAAGCAGTGTAACTGTTGTGGCAAATAATCCTCCAAACGACACAGAATGTAACAAGCCTAACTGACGTTCCCACCACCCACCTCCGCGACCAGAACACGAATATAGGAAGAGCTCGGGAAATTGAATCGCCTCTGTGGTCTAGCGGTCCGAGTGTTGGACTTGACTGCATGAGGTCCCAGGTTCGAATCCCGGGTCGGCCAACAAAAAGTAAATTGGGTTTTTCCAATTTTCTAATTAAAAAAAAATGTTGGTCGGGATTGGAAATGTGCCCGGTTGGCGATAGGCTTGCCACCTATCACATTGTGGGACTTAGTGTCTTCGGCTAGTCGTGGGTGCCTTGGTTGTACCTCTGCCTACCTCTTCGGGGATATGGGCGTGAAGATACTTACTTACTCGGGAAACAATATAAATTTTCACGTTCTTTACATGTGATAACCCTACCTAAAATTCCCAACTCCCACCTCCGCGACCAGGGGGGTGATTATGTAACTCAGTTACCAACTCGAAATGGATGAGTGTACGTCAAATCGCTGTCAAATGACGTGTTTTATATTTACTATCTCTAGTGACCAACAGAAATACGATAGAGATTGCAAACCCTAATGATGTCATTTGATGTATACTTTCGCAGTTTGAGTTGGCAACTGAGATACATAATCAAGAACACCAAATCGCACTCGACGTACGTTTCGCCTCTACACCGAGGCATCCTCAGGAATTCGACCGTACCGTACAAACGACGACACACGAGTGACTTGCCGCCGCCTCGATTGCGCCTCTAAGGATTGTAATATCATGCTGTCAACTAATCGTAATATATTGGAACTGTTTTGTCGATTTGTAGAATCGTTACAAAATTAAACTGTAGCAAAATTAAAAAAAAGCTATATGTAAATAAATAAATAAGTTTGGTGTTGGTCATATGTATGTTGTGTGTTTTCCTTTTAGATAGATTAGTAGCTTCAATCAAAGTAAAATATATAGTATGTAGTGGTCCTATATCTAACATTGGCTAGTTATGTCGTGAAAAAAGATTGGAAGTCATACTTATAAAAGAAGAAGAAGGACTTTGTTAGATTTTCTTTTTCATTTTATTATGGAAAAATAGATTTTATTAACAACTTTAAAATCATTTAAATAAAAGGGCCTTCATGCTCGTACTCCCGAAAGACACTATGAGCGCACTCACGACCAGCCGAAGACACTAAGCGCTTTAACTTTTTTTTTTTTTTAACTTAAAAATGTTATTCACGTGAAGTTACAAGTTTTTTAAACTACCAAACTCATTACTGTCGAACACAACTGAAGTTATCACGAACTGTTTTTGAAGTGAAAAACTCCGTTTGCTGGTTGTCATTAATAAAAAATGTTTACGGAGTACGGAAAATGAGTGAGTGATGTGGTTTATTGTCAGCGATTTCTCTGGTCTGCAAGCGGAGGAGGCGGAGCGCAACGTCCGCACGGCGCTGGAGGCGGCTGCGGGGCTGGGGGTGCCGCAGGTGCTGGCCCCCGCCGACGTCTGCCGCCCCGCGCCCGACCGACTCGCGGTAACACACACACACGAGCTCATTTCAGATACAAAAACTCGGTCAATTTAAGGGCACTGCACACTTATTCAACCGTAATCATGTTGAAATGCACGCACAAAATGTCAATGTTAGATACTAGCTTGAAATTTATGCACACTATCACATTCTGCCGTATAGTGATGTCAACCACTACAGAGATATTTGATACAAGTGAACATCAAAATAATGCTTGACACTTGTCAATATTAAAATTTAGTTATATCGATAACTAAGGTGCGGTCGCTGAAGATTGGCCTTTTTTTCTGTATGAAACAATTTTTTTCTCATTTTGTGTTGCCATTTTCATTGGACTTAAATGTATATTATTAATCATAAAATAATAGTATATTATTAAAATAAGCAATATTTTTTGTTCTCATTAATGCAATAATTTATATAAAACGCTCTGTCAGTGTCAATTTATCTTTTCAACTGCTATTAAAAAAATCTGAATCCAGAGTTTAGACAACTTTCTTAATTTACTTCTGCAGCCACAGCATTAGAGTGCTTAAAAGGAAAATGTCCGTTCTTGGGTTAACGATAACCTATCATGTAATAGATCTTATGGTTTTGAAATTATGCATGGTGTATAAAGAACTCATTCTTATTTGAATTTTTTGTAGAATGATATTCTATCCTCTGGCTATTTCAAACTTAAGAATTTGTCATACTTCATTAAATTTGCAGGAATCGTATATTAAGGCAGTTAGGTAAGATCAGATATGTACTGTAGCCAAAGGTATTTTCGATAATATCCTCTGATATATTTAAATTTTCGTCTTCGTTCTTTATTTTTTCCATACAGTAATAAATCAAAAAATATGTGTTGTTTTTACTCTTATTTCTAGTTTGTTGCAGTATTTGATTAGCAAATCAGAATATTCTCACAAAATCCTAAAGCATTTAAGATTTTTCAGTATTTTTTTAATAATACATTAAGCAAACGAAAAATCTAACCACGCACAACACTTTACAATATCAAATAAAGAGAAATGTAATTTGTGGTAATAATCGTATGTCTTTTGACCTCTGACAGACATTTATATGAGCAATTAATTTATTTTCCGTTTGCTGTTATCTACTGGCTGCCCCGATGAATGATGACGATGATGATGGATAAAAACTTTATTTTGCCTTTTATAGATCTCATAAATAATTCTAAGCAAATCGGTATTTACGTCGAAACTCGGAATTACTGTCGCATTAATATTAGCATTATTTGAAAATTATCCGTCCTTCGACCCAGTTGCTTTCACATGATAACTATGATTTTTTCATGGTCTGAAAGCACTTGTGTCTACGACAAGTGCTTTCAGACTTAATCCGTCTCTGTACCTAATTTCATCTAGTCGTTAAGCCATTTCGACGTGATTAGGCAAAAAACACTTAGCAGTTAGGAGTTTATTTTTTTATAATATTGGTGGGATTTAGATATGAATATTTGAGAACCGCTGAATTGATTTATGAATATTTAGGTCTGTATCTCTTATCCGATGTTAGACTTCCTTGGGCTAGATTTACTAAATTTAACTTAAAAGGCGATAAAATGCCAAATATCTACTATAACTTTCTTAGAAAGTTTTGAAGGAAAGATCGGATCGCTAAAATGTTACGATATTGTCGATTATTTCGAAGCGCCATCACACAATTCATATTACCGATCGCATTATAAAGAGGGGGTAAGAAAAGAATGGCGCTTCGGACTCTGTTAGTATTGTCTTGCATATGAGACGTTAAAAGAACGCTTATAGAAAGTTATGTGGTGTCGTTTATGCGCATCCACAGATTATGAGTTGAATGAAACTTTTATACAATATATTTAAGATAGTGGAAACTTTCCTAAAAGTAACAGTTTCCTAAAAGTAATTAAATTCAACAGGAACTCACTTGCGCTAAGATCGAAGTTTTGAAACGTGACTATGCTTACGTAAACCGACTATGATTTTTTTAACATTCAAGTTTATTTAATTAACCTTTTCTGAGATCGATCAAGTTTACATTACATTTACATAGGGAAAAGTAAAAACTTAGCAAGAGTAGTATTAGTATGTATTGGCAAAACACTCTTCAGCCGTTTCGTAGAGTTCCGGATTCATAGAGCTAAATCCCAGGAATCGAATAACTTTCCACTCATTTCTCTAAATCGAAAATCTCAAGGCAATGTAAACAAAGACCAAGGAAAGTATATACTATGTTTGTATTATAATTTGAATTATCATGATAAATCGCCAGGATTTTAACATTTTCAGAAAATGTTATGGACTCTCCTTTGATATTTATTAATAGTAAAGAATTTTAATAGAATCTATACTTGCTATCGTCGGTACTTGGTGGAATTCCATTGTATATACACGTTTTTTTGGAGACAACTCTTGTACTTATCCACTGTATACTTTATTTAACACTTTCTAGCCAACAGGTTTCACTTTTTACAGCATCATCAGGGCTTTTAAGTGTTGTCTCCAAAAAACGTGTGTGTAATTTTAATCGACATATGAAATAATCATCCTGCTGCCAATAATATTAGATTGTGACTTAATCGGATAAATTTTAATTAAATTAAAGCAGCGAAATCACGGTGAAAGAGTAGATATCGATAGCGACATTATGATTTTATGTCACATTAGTCATTTTACTACGGCGTGGCTAAGTTATGAATTCCTACTGCCTATTTATATTAAATTCTGCAAATATTTTGGAATAACCAAAGTTCATTAATGTCATGTGAAAAAAATTTGTAGTTTAAATTAAAGATTTCCGCTTTACATTTACCCATTGGATTATTTGGGGTTCATTGTTATGACAGTCAGTCAAGGCTAAATGATACAGTTAAGTGTCACACGTAGGAAATAGCAGCAGTTTAGAACAAATATCTTATATCTATTTCCCAGAAAAATACGTACCAATCTGAATTTTATTCCTACTATTTTGGATTCTGAGGTTTTTAAGTTGTAGATGGTGCGATACCGAGCTATTTTAAATTTAATACATTAAAAAATGGCGCGCTAGTTTCCACTGTCGACTATACTTAGTATTTGAATAAGACAGTATTTTTTTTTGTTTAACAACGCCAAATTATCAAAAATAAAAATGTAGAAAAAATCTATAGTTTTTAAGAATAACACGAAATAATATTTTACCTCATAAATTACCAACTAAACTAAATGATGTATTCGAGGACTAATACAGTTACTTGACTTGTAATACAGTTGTTAACAAATTTAATTTACAATGCGCGCAAACTAGTCCTACGTTCGCAGATACGTGATAGGTGCAATGTGTTCACATACGTATACACATGCACTCATATACACTGACGCACGTTCACTCGCATACACTTACAAAATACAAAAGAGAAAAGATTTAAAACGAGTAATGTTAATTTATTATACGGCCGCATTCAGAGACGTCAATTATTTTTTGATCAGTCATTAAGTCGAAATTTTACATACAAAATTGTGGTTTAATAGATGATAAAATGCTAATTGACGTATCTGAGAGACGTTTAATCTGTTTCAGATAATGACTTATCTTTTCCAACTGAGGGCACACTTCACGGGCAATGAGTTACAAGTTGAGCAACTTGGTGAGCACTGAGATTTTTTGTGAATTATTACAATTGTAAAATATTAATATACAAATGTACAGATGAGCTGTAGTGCCTTAAGAGGACAAGGACATTGATTTTAAAAATAAAACAAATAGGATGGAAAAGGGGAAGTCACGGTGAATAGATAAATAAATAATACACAGTTACACAGTTTATTAAAAATACTTATAGAAAGTTCATAAATATTCCATAAAGCATGTGTAATAGACATAACATTCGTCGTGCAGGCAACGACGAGACTGAGTCGTCGTACATGGTCGGGAGACACGACACAGACGAGGCGCTTCCGGCCGAACTCTTCTCTCGCGAGGTCAGCATGCGGCGCTCCCGCACACAGCTGCAGCGGTACGCGCCTTCGCACAGGTAACACGCGAACACACACTCGCAACCTCCAAAGATGAACCCCGATCTAGAAGGCCTTCGACGTCCACAACTGACGAAAATATTAAAAAAAAGTACTTGATTTAACTATTGGAGACCGCAGCATTAAAAATTAGTGAGACTGCTGAGATTATGGGCATATCTTATGAACAAACTCAAAATATCATAGTCAACCAATTGGGTTTCCACAAAGTGTCTGCGAGGTGGGTTGCGCGACTGCAACTGAAGCAGATGCACATGATTTTTTAATGTTTTGTTACAATGGATGTAACATAGGTTCATTACTGTACTCCATAAACAAAACAGCAGTCTAAACGGTGGACAATACCCCCAAAAAGGCTAGTGTGATTTTGTGGGCAAATAAGGTAATGGCTTCAGGGTTCTGGGACTCGAAGACTATGATTGATTATAAAGGGGTCAGACTGTAAACTCTGACTACTGCTGTGTCTTAATACGTCTTTTATGAGTGGAAATAAAAGAAAAACGTCCAGGAATGCTCAAAAGAAAAGTCCTGTTTCATCTAGATAACACCCGTGTTCACATATCTGTGCAATCAATGAGTGGAATCTACTTATCTAATTGTGGCTTTGAACTATTACCGCATTCATCTTATTCGCCGAATCTGGCACCGTCAAATTTTCTTTATGTTTCCTAACCTACAAAAGAGGTCAGGGAGGTCAAAGATTTTCGTCAAACGACGAGGTCAAAACAGCAGTAGACGCATATTTTGACTCTAGAGAAGAAACATTTTTTAATCGGTCTAATGATTTAAATGGGAGAAGGCAAAAGTGCATCGAACTTGATGGTAGATATGTAGAAAAATAAAAATATAACTGATTTGGTATGTGTTTATTTTCTTGGTTAGGTTGAATACTTTTTAATCCGCCCTCGTATTTTAAAAATAATATTGGTTATACTCGTCATTTTTGTATGGTCTATTTGAAATAAACGATTTTCTTATTGTGAGTTAGTCATGCTCGCTGCCTTTCACATAAAAAGCGGACCGCACAAAAAAGGCTTTTGCAACAATATTTGAAGCCGGCCCACAATTCTGAAGAGATTAATGTCCTAGATATTGGGTGCACCGGTTAATATAATGCTATATATTCTATTTCTCAGACAGCAAGAATCGCAAGAGTCCAGGAACTCTCAAGAGCGGAGCACCCCGGACAAGTCGCCCACTGCCATTAAGGATGTGAGGGATATCCTGCTGCAGTCCAAGAACATCCTGGGCAAGGTGCTCTCGCCCGCCAAGGACGTCCGGGAGAAGCCTACCGCCAAGTGGTTTGCTGACCCATTGAAAGTTAATGAGGTAATGTTATGTAATGGTATTTATAATAGTTACTATATTAAGAAGTACGACCAAATACTTCTATAAATCGTATAGTCAAACTAAATTGCATGCCACGTGTTTTGTTTTAGATTTTATTTTATAGCTTGTCAATAACATATCTGCGGACAGGATTTGTAAATTTTAACATCAATCTACGCTTAAGTGGGTAGATGACGTGTTAGAGATTGACATCTGTAAGAAAATGACAGTTTGTGTCAAACAATAATAACTTGTCTTTGAGTTTTGGCAACCGTTCAATCGCCGTAAGCAATCTTATTTTGTAATCCATGGAATTCCTGGAATCAAACAATGTACAGACAATTTTGTATGTACTCTCAGGTCACCAGCTAGAGACGAAAGGGTACAAGTTTTAATTCAGTCTGTTGGGATTTTTTTAAAATGGGAAAATTGATCCGAAGCGTCAAAATTAAAATATCATAAAACACGCTTATGTTAAACTAGTAGTACCATAGAAAGGTATGCAGCTACAATAATTTAAAGTTTTTTTGCCTAATAGGTAGTGTATGATTTTATTTGCTAACTAGCCGTGCCTGCGACTTTGTCGGAAATTAGTAAGAAATTTATTTAAAAAAATTTGTTGTTTTCCAAAATAAAAATAGTCTAACTCCTAATTTAATGGCACTTCCATTTTCACTTGCCAAACGTGTTAGCAATAATAACCATTGCTGTACCCATTTCACATTTGTTTTGTGCCCTGGAAGCGATCTCGTCTCAACTGAAATTTCCTCGACATGATGTAGTATTCTTAATTATTTGAGATAATGTTAGTATTTTTACTTCAGGTAATGACATTATGTATCGGTTGTATCGTGTATTAGAATGAATTTTCGTTTTCATTTCAATATTTAAATATATGATAATAACCTGTATAATTATCATTTGCTAGGCGTTACCCATATTTAAGTTTTCTCTGTAATAAATACAAACAAGTTAAATATAGTTTGTCTGAGATGTCAGGCTTAATGTACAAAATAGATAATATACTTCTCCGACTGAAACACGACAGTGTCAAACATTGACATAGTTGCAGGAATGGGTTAGGCGGTGGATTTTTACCCGGACTAGTTGCTGAACGGCAGCACCATCACTGTTCTTACTGGTAAATACCTTAATCTGACAACCTTTTATATTTATAATCTACTCTTATGAATTGCTTGCCAAAGAGGTACATGGTTTCCTACATAAGTTTACTCAACATTAATTTTAAAATGTGTTTTCTTTTAATTAGAATTATTATGTACATACAGAAAGTAAACAAAATCTGACCCCCTTACAGTACTTTAAAAGTATTGTACGGGGGTCAGATATTTTATTTGCTTACTGTACTTAAAAACTGTGTACGACGTAGGATTATTGTACAAACTTCAGTGCGACATCCACTTCTCCTTCTAAGTCTAAGCTAAGTCTAAAGACTATGTTATCTTCAGATGGTCATGGACTATTAAAAATTCTACCCTCCCAAGTTCTTAAAAATACTCCATGAGGCTTTTACATAATTTGTTGATTGTTTGACAATATTTTTAAATATTGTCAAACAATCAACAAATTATGTAAAGTTCAAGCTTTCTAGTTTGCCCAAGTAGTAACACAGTATACGAGTAGTATGTGTCACCTTGAGGTATGCTTTGAGGGACACCATCTGTCTGTAAGTTAAATTTTTGTTTAATTTATATTGCCATATTTATTTAATGATAAAAAGGGACACACAGGGAACGTCTAGTAATTAATATAAAAAACTATGTAGGAATGAAATCTTACATAAACCAATCTGTTGGTAATCTGAACTTGATATTAAAATATAAAAGTCTGACTCTATCTGGTACGCTTTTATGATTAAAAGACATAACTGATTATGATGAAAATTAAATATGTGTATGGTTACATATCTTCACGCCAGGTCCCTTACGGGGTGGGCAGAGAGTATCGAGTGCCAGACCTCACGATCCTGACAAACCTTTCTTGATTCATTCACATTCATTACCCTTTTCATACAAACATGCCGGTTTCGGAGGTTCTTGACACCACCCTCGGATAATATTCGATTGATCTGATCGTGAAATATCAGCCTTGGTTTTCCGGGTACCTACATCCATCCACATTCGTATTGTATATCTGCTTTGACAATCTTTTATCTGTCATTCTTTCCACATGACCGAACCAGCGGAGCATGCCCTTTCGCATTTTAACACCATCACTTTCTTTCAATCCCACTCTTTCCCGGATCTCACTATTAGCCCCTCAGCCTTGGTTTTTACCGCTGGCTGTTACAATAGCCAGGTCGTTCGATGTGGAATTTCTTCCCTTGGTCAAGTCCGGTGGTTTGGCCCTCCTCTTGCACCGCCCTAGATCTTCACGTCACCCCGTGCGATCAGCCCTACCAGGTGGAACCCCGTGGGGGGAAGCCCAGCAGGAGCGATCAGCGAACGTGGGTGACGACTTAACATAATACACAATAATTTGTAAACTACGTATTTATAGTAAATGGAAAAGTAAAAAAAAGATTAAAGTAAAACAATGAAGTGTAAGGAAGTATTTTATCAAGTAATGTAGTTAGCGTTTTTACTTTTTAATAATGAATTCGCGATTCATGAACTTAATTATTCGACTAACGGTGACCAGCTCTGGCTGTAGTCCAGATGAGACCAGTTTTGGATTTCATCCATGTTATCTTATTGTTTTTTTTTTGTAAAAAAAAATAATATTTAGTTGCATTTCCTAACTGGTCTATTTATAATTATTGCAATGTGTAATAGGATGAGCGCGCTTGTTTTAATATTTTTTTTTGTGTGAAATTTCATGTACACCATTAACGACGTACAACTAATGACTGTTATTTTTTTAGATTGAATTTTTACGACGTGCATTTGTTTGTTGATGGAGTACTTTTAATAAAAATAAATAAATATCCCTGAACAAGTTACACAAATCGAATCTAACTCTAGAGTAAGCAAAGTATATTATGCTTGTGTTATGGGTGTTAGTCAACGATTGTAATACATAGAAATATACTTAAATAGGTACCGGAATAAATTTAATAAACACGTAGACCCGGAATTGCAGACATCACATAAATGTAAAGCTTTTTAAAGTATTATTTTAGTATTTTGCATTTTTAAAAGTATGAATGTACATTTTGAAGTCTATTTTTTATATTTTACGATTATTTTTTGTATATCAAAATTCTAAATCCTACTAATATTATAAATGCGAAAGTTTGTGAGAATGGATGGATGTTTGTTACACTTTCACGTTCAAACTACTGAACGGATTTAGATGAAACTTGACAGGAATGTAGTTTATACATCAGACTAATATATACAACTTATAAAAAACTATAATTATAAAAAAATATATAAATAGGTACGTGGGCGAAGCCACAAGTGAAAGCTAGTTTCTATGTGAAATTTTGTCGTACGCTAATTCATTAATGCTCGCATTTATAATGTTAATAGGATTTATTTCATAAGTATTGATTGTACATTATTAATTGTAGCCGATACCCGCCCGTCCTGAGAAACTGATGACCAGAAAGGAATTAACAGATCCGTTCGGTTCTGATGAAGAAGATGAACCCCCACCCAAGATCATTGAAGAAGCTAATATTGGTATGTAATATTACGTTTATGCCATTAGCCTAGAACCCAATGGGTTTCCAGCTGGTTTTTCTTGCGTAGTGGTAGACTCGGTCCTATTATATTTTTTTTATCTCTTACAAAGTTGTAAACAAAGGTTAAAGCAGTCATTTGTCTGTAAATTAATATCAAAAGTAGGTATCTAGGTAGACTGTTTGGAAGGAAGAAGTTATTTAGATAAAAGTGTAAGATTAAATTATTTTACCGACACCGGTTCGAGGTCGGTTGTCACCAATTTGTCGGTTGCTACTAATGGCGTGTACTTTTTACCCTAAAAAATAATAAGTGAATCACTGTTTGTGAAAGAATTTAAAATAAGTTTTTTGTTCGATTGCTGGATTGGCGAGGAGACGTGCGGAATTGAAAGACTAATGTAAAAATCTGTTCATGGGCGAGTTCGTCTAGTATTTGGCGCTTTTTTAAACTATTGTTCTATTAGACATTAGTTTTTCTGAGTTTTGTTTATCTTCAGCAAATGCCATCTTTGGTTTGCCTAATTTGATAGTAATTTTTTTTATAGTTTTGTTTTGTTTTACTGTTAGAAAAAATATATCTTTTTTAATTTAAAAATTGTTTTATATTTCTAATTCATTTTAGTTTATTGGGACAAGCACCCAATAGCACTGTCTTTAGCGTATTAATAATATTAAAATTATGTATGCATTTCACTTAGATCTTACAAAGATTATTGTGATGTCTATATAAATCTGAAAACTATCTTCGGAACGCGGCCACTCATTGAA
Source organism: Calephelis virginiensis (assembly GCA_002245475.1). Taxonomy (NCBI): domain Eukaryota; kingdom Metazoa; phylum Arthropoda; class Insecta; order Lepidoptera; family Riodinidae; genus Calephelis; species Calephelis virginiensis. The sequence continues at coordinate 96,620 of NJDC01013355.1, read as the reverse complement.
AAGATCCAGCGAGACAAACTCAGCGAGCTTGTCTTTTTTATTAATCTAATTTACAAAACTATATTACATATGTTATTTGTAGAAATTGGTATGAGGAGCAATTAATCCCAAGCATTTCTGTCTTTTTAATATTCTGAAATCTTGTAATAACTTATTTTTATCCATATTGTGCTATATTATTATCTATGTTTAAATAGGGATAATAATTGCATTCATTAGCGATTAATTTTAGCTTATGATTCAGAACAGTTACATTTAGTACCGATAAGTCGATAGAAGATAGTCGCAAGGTCGTATGCGTGGCTTAGATATTGTGGTTATAAGTATAGTTGACGTAGCAACTAGCGCAATATAGATTGGCATTCAAATGCTTCAAGTAAACACCACGTGCAGTAGCAGGTACGCTTGCAGGTGTTGTCTTATCAGCTTGTTTATCGGCTGCTACGGCCATATAAGTCAAAGCGAGCATGCTTCCTGAGGCATTCTTTGTGAACGCCTTGCAGTGTTCGGACCGCTGTTTAGTATGGAGGTCGCCACTGGTAATAGGTTTCTCCGTCATAGGATGGCAAAGAGATAATTCTAGATCGTAATTGTTAATTCAATTATGATCTAGGGCCCGGGTTGTGGGTCATTCGGGGGGTGCATTATTTGGTTGGCACTCACGCGGGAAGAGCGGGGTGGAGCTCTCCTTTCCCCTTCGGGGTTTTTTTTGTTGTCATAGTGGAACGCTTATTCCCATGTTCACGATGGTTTGTTTGGCAACTGATAGGCATACTCTACTTGTTAGTGCGAGAGTACTGAATGATAGAGTGTGGACATCAGGATCGAGTGGATCACGTGTTGCGGCTTTGTTCTGATATTTCCAAGTTCTTTTTTCGACAAACGCCCACAAGTTGTACGCTCCCAGGCTAACAGCCCGGCGGCTCATGTTTCGGCCAGTAGATAGGATGTGTTAACGCTCCGACATATATTTTTTACTAAAAATACTTGCTCACACTGGCTTGTTTATCTAAAACGCAGCTAACATTTCTGAAAACCGACACTGCCGATGCTATAATGGCATAATCCTCGCTGAGTAAACCTGAATAATCTCTACGGGATTTATATTGTAAAAAATATAAGTTTATAAATTCGTCAATCATTTTTTGTCTGATTTTTTTTTCAACTGTTGAATAAATTTTAATACCTATTTTATTAAAGAGATAAAACGATTAAAGTTTCCAATTCAATATAGTTAATTTTACTTTCAGTTAAACCTGAATCAAAGCCAACAGCATTGCCACTAAAAACCGAACCCGAACCGGAAACCAACGGGGTAACGGAGAAACCTAAACCAACCACACCAGAACTACCAAAACCGACACCGGTAAGTCTAACTTACATGTAATCCTGGCTTTTGCTGTGTTTATGTGTATTTATACTTTGAAATAAAATTTTGATCCACTAATTTACGATTATTCTGTCCGTGCTTCGTTATTAAGTTAGATTGCAAGGCATACATAAAATATTTTATTTCTTCTTAATGACTACTCTAGTAATACTTATTTAGCTTATCTATACTTCTATACTAATATTATAAAGAGGAAACCTTGTTTGTATTGAATAGGCTCAAAAACTACTGTAACTACTAACTACTAACTTTCAAAATTTCTTTTACCATTACTTAGAGAAATTCTTTCGAATAGATAGGATTTTTCGTGGTAGTGAAAATTGTGGAGTAAGTCGACGAAAAAACTGCCGTACGTTAACGATTTTCGCGAACGCTGTCTAAATGGTTAGAGATGTATGGTTGACTTCTATAGAAAAGTTGTAGAACTCAATAATGCCTACAAAAAAAAGTCCGCGATAGTATAAACCAAACATTTATATTTTAGCCGTTATAACCACTTTTCCATAGAATGAAAGTAATTAAAATTATTAGCCTATGTTTATTGATCATATTATTGTCAAATACTAATTCTTTACCAAAATTCCAATCGGACAATTCATTCAAAAGATATTACAAATTTAAAATTGTAATTGGTATTAAAATGAATGATGGCCGCCGGCCAGTATGTGTCGCACGACTGTAGTATAAAACAAAGTCGCGTTCTGTCTCTATGTCCCTTTGTATGCTTAAATTTTTCAAACTACGCAACGGATCTTGATGCGGCTTTTTTTTTATAGATAAAGTGTTTAAAGAGGAAGGTTTATATGTAGGTATATTTTATACCCGTGTGAAGCCGGGGTGACCCGCTAGTATTAAATAAATACGAAGTTAGCATTTATTTAATTTAGCTTAATATACGAACACAACATTCTCAAATCGGTCCGATAGAATTCGTTTTGTAAGAAATATGTACAGTTGACCAAAGAGTTATGTAGTGCGCTGCTAGCAACGCGGAACATTTACAATGTTTTAACTTTTAATAGTTTATTATATTGTGAAGTGTGAAAATTATGAAGTAAGATGAAAATAAAAAAAACTTTTGTGCATTTTTAACTTCTCGTGTATTTTGTGTATTTTAGTTTTTGTGTGCAATAAAGTGTTAAATTAAAATAAATATGTCAAAATCATCATCCTTCAATTTATTATAGTATTCATATGTGTCCGCTGTGCCTGTCGTGTGCAAGTTATCAATTACCTACTGTTATGTTGTTGTTTTTTTTACTATAATATTGCGCCATGTGTTAAATAAAAAAAAACCGTGGGGCCTGGACATATTACCCTAACGAAACGAAACTACAAGACCACTAGTGGTAGAGTGCTGTGTAGCAACTGGCCCGGATAGGGATTCATCATTTACATATTCCTGACGCCACCACAGTGACAATATCATGTTCCACTCCGGAATGTAGAGCAGCCGGTAAATTTGCACAGTGGGAATAATACCCGCGCCAAACAGCGACGCACCTACAATATATATGGTGTCTATACGCTGCGGTTATCTCTTACCATCAGTGAAGCTTCTTGCTTGTTCGTTGTCTTTGGCCATAAAAAATAGTTGTTGTTTTGTTACACAAAAATAAGACTTAAAATAAAAGAATATGAAGCTTTTTCGGAGAAGGGATTCTATAAGTAACTCCACAACAATTGGAGAACTGTCTAGTTAATGTGTTGAAAACCAAAGACAAAATTTGTTAACGGGGTTTTAAAGTCGACGACATTACGTATAAGTTAACTATAGATACATATGGCGAATCAGGTAAGTTTGAGTAGTCAAGTACCGAGTCATTATTGCATAAAAAATAAAATTAATATTAAAAAATACAAGTGGTGCATTTTGTATTGTTAAAATACAAATAATGGTACCCACGTGTATGAAGCATTGTTAATTTTGTATTAATTTAATTCATTCTAAAAACACAAGTTCCGATTTTCCAGTGTAAATTATAAAGTTAGTGTCATTTTTCGACTAATGACACGGCACTTATTATGAATCGCAAAAAAAACTTATAATATTGCTTATGTCAATTTAGTCTCTCAGATTAGAAAACAGGCTATAATTGATTCCCTTTACATTTTTGATATGCTATACATTCTAGGTACTATACAATGGTTTACTCCATCTCTGCTCTATTTTTGCTCATATTTTTAAATGAAGAAACACTTGTACTGTTTTACGTATCACTTATAATTTAGTTTAGTTCTAGCCTTGATGATGCTGTCATAAGCGAAACCGGTAGGCTATTTATAAAATAATAAATTATAAGTGATACGTAAAACAGTACAAGTGTTTCTTTACGTATTTTTATTTTTTAGCACTTGCCCTGTGCTTGGGATAAATTTCTCTAAATTTTAAAGAAAGAAAAAATTTCGCCCCAGACAGGATTTGAACCTGTAACCTTTCGTCTCGAGCCAACGAATGCTCTAACCAAGCTACTGAGGATACAAGTTCCTTGGCGAAATTTTTAATTCCTTTCTTACCCGTTAACGCGGGTAGTTATGTCCTATAGATACACAATTCTGAGTACCCACCAAATGAGTTCATCATTACAGATGAAATTCACATTTTAGAATGGCCATAACTTTCGTTTTTCGCAACGTATTTTTATTTTTTAGCACTTGCCCTGTGCTTGAGATAAATTTCTATAAATTTTAAAGAAAGAAAAAAAACTCAGTACTCAGAATTGTGTATCTATAGGACATAACTACCCGCGTTAACGGGTTAGAAAGGAATTAAAAATTTCGCCACGGGACTTGAATCCTCAGTAGCTTGGTTAGAGCATTCGTCGGCTTGAGACGAAAGGTTACAGGTTCAAATCCTGTCTGGGGCGAAATTTTTTCTTTCTTTAAAATTTATAGAAGTGTTTCTTTATTTAAAAATATGAATTTTTGGAAGTTTTAACAAGCGTCGACGATGGAAAATATCAAATCTATTTTTGCTGATAGTGAATTTGTGTAATGTCAAACTATAAAGTGAAGTTAGACTTACTCTAGTCTACGTTTATGAATAAGTCGGTATATTTTATAGTTTTTACTACCCTCGTGCTCTGTTTGGCATTTGAAAAGTGCAACTCCTCTCAAATCGTATAGAACAATTCTTAACATGAATCCATTTTTCTCGTTTCCGATACATCATCGCTTGGAATAACGTGTTTTTGAAACTGCTTTGAAAAATCGCTTTTGACATGCTTGAACGTGCTTGGTTGTGATTGGACGTTCGCTTAACGTTGGTTGGCAGCAATTGTTATCACGCCATGATGAATTAAAAGAGCGAGCAAGACAGTTGCTCGAAGCTACGAAACGCGAGGCGAGGGAAAAGGAAAAAATGAAAGGACAAAATAGTAAGGAAAAAGAGGACAGTCCCGATAAGACTGAGGTTAATGGACTCAAAAATGGTGTTATTGGAAGTCCTAACAAGGTAGGTAGATTTTTTTTCCTTTTTGTGTTCTTGACTAGACATTTCTTCGCCGTTTTACGTCGCCTTTGAAGGTCCCCACGATGAGTTTAACATATCATTTATACACTTTTCTGTGTTGGACTACCAGTTGCTTGCATATTTATGTATTTTTCTGATAAAACTAATAACGAAAAACGAATAAAGATATATTTCTATTAATAGAAGAAGGCGTTACTTTGCGTTACCATACTTAAATCTAAAAAAAATATTTTATTTGCAATTTTCCGCCAAAAAATGTGTACGTATTATTGCATAACAAAACAGACAGAATAGTGCGCTAAGAATGAATTGGACTTACCAGAAGCTAAAACTCCCAAATACATCCAGCTCCACACAATACACACAGTATCTGCTCGACCTTTGTGGAGTGCAGTCGAATTCTCCTGATGATGCTTCGGTTACGAAGCGAAACGTACGTTGAGTTTTTAGTAGTATGTGTATTGTTAGTAAGTAAGTAAGTATCTTTACGCCCATATCCCCGAAGAGGTAGGCAGAGGTACAACCAAGGCACCCACGACTAGCCGAATGTGTATTGTTGGTGCTACTAAAACAGTTTAGTGGTGTGTATTGTGTGGAGCTGGATGTATTTGGGAGTTTTAGCTTCCGGTAAGTCCAATTCATTCTTAGCGCACTATTATGTCTGTTTTGTTACGCAATAATACGTACACATTTTTTGGCGGAAAATTGCTAATAATTTTTTTTTGTTTAGATTTAGATTTTTCTATGGCAAAAAGTCCATGTTACCTATTTACACTACACGTGGAATTGTTAATTCTACAAGTCTACGTTTCGTTCTATGAATCGAAATATGGCTGTGACGACATAGAACATGAGTTTTACCCGTTTTGGATATCATCTTTTGTGTGGGCTCCTTCTTTCTGGCAGCTTGTAAGAGGCTAGCATAAATAGGTCAGTACCTATATAAACAATGATGATATAGAATGTGCAACAACTTGTGCGTGGTGCGTATTCCTGCTGCCGTAAGATAGTGTCAATTTCAGGAGGTAGGTAGATTTGCAGAGAAGACTTAATATTTCCGGTACCATGGTTTCTAAAGGCCACGGTTGTCTCTTACCTTGCCTGGTAAAAGTAAAAAATATGTGTATTGTTACCGTTACGATTAGTTCGGAAGGTTGTACACTGTCTTCCGTGTATCCGAAGAAAAGTGGCGGAAGTACTGTGTTACTATGCCTATTTTAAACAAGGTGCGAACCCCGTTAGGGCGCGAGCGAGCAGGAGCGTCAGGCGCTGCTGCGGGAGCGGGCGCGGCGGCTCATCGCGGACGCACGCGCCGGCGTACTCAGGTACACACGTGGAAAAATTGGAATCTTAAATGTCATTCTAGGTGCTCTTGAACACAGTACTAGCGGATTATTAACAATTAGTTTTTTTTTATGATAGAGGAAGGAAAACAAGCAGACGTATTTCCTGATAGTAAGAAATTCACGCCGCCTAGAGACACCAAAAGTGGTGATGGTGCGCTGCCAACCTGAGCTCGGGATGTCAGGCCTCGAGCAAAAGTAAGTTTACCGACTACCTTACCCTCCGAACCGGAACACGTCATGACGTTATAGCGGCAGGAATAGGTAAGGCGGTGGTACCAATCCGTACAAGTCGCTGCGAAACTCTACTACCTAGTCGGATGTCACGGTGTTAGTGACATAGCTTATGCTCGCCTTTTACGATCTGCCTGGCAAGGATGGCAGATGGTCTATTCTGCAAAGGAGCCCGGACCAACACGGGGTAAAAAATATAATACGAGGGTGATCCAAAATGCATGAGCGTGAGCTATGACATCTTTTTAAAATCTACCGTCATTTGTTAGTATGTGTCATATTGATTTATTGTGCGCAGTTTCATTCCGATACTGCACAATATAAATTTTCTGTGATTATTTGTTTGAAGCAATCTGACGCAATTTTCAATAATGGAGAAAATTGAACACCGTGCAGTCATTAAGTACCTCAATAAAAAAGGCCTATCACCAAAAGACATCCATCAAGATATGGTGAGCAATTTGGGGGAGTCTGCTCCATCGTATTCCAGTGTCAAGAAGTGGGTAGCTGAGTTTAAGCGCGGTCGTGAGAGCATTAAAGATGATCCTAGGAGTGGAAGGCCTACATCCTCTACCACGAAAGAAAACATCGATAAAATTTGTGAAATCATACTGGGTGACCGACGTTTGACTATTGGTAAGATAGCTGAGGTAACAAACATTAGCTGTGGCCGGGTGCAACACATAATAACGGAAGAGTTGGGGTTCCATAAGGTTTCTGCTCGCTGGGTCCCGAGGTTGCTTTCAGCTGAACAAAAACGAGTTCGATACACAATTTCGCGAGACTGTTTGGCACTTTTTGAGACTAATCCCGAGGATTTTGGCTAGATTTGTTACCATGGATGAAAGCTGGGTTCACCACCACCATACTCCTGAATCAAAGCAACAATCCAAACAGTGGAAAAGATCAGACGCGCCTACACCGAAAAAGGCTAAGATCGTTTTGTCGACTAACAAAGTCATGGCTTCTGTTTTTTGAGATGCGAAGGGCATTATTTTTGTAGATTATTTACCGAAAGGTCAAACTATAAATTCTAGTTATTATTGTAAGCTTTTACGAAGACTCCGGGAAGAAATAAAAGAAAAAAGGCCGGGAATGTTGCGTAAGAAAGTTTTGTTTCATCAAGACAATGCACGTGTTCACACTTCGGTTGAAACAATGTCTGTAATCCATGATTGTGGCGAATAAGGTGGCACCCACCTTATTCGCCGGATTTAGCCCCCTCGGATTATCATTTATTTCCAAATTTAAAAAAAACACTTGGGTGGCTCGAAATTTTCGACCAAAGATGAGGTGATAGTCGCAGTAAACGACTATTTCGCCGACCTTCCGGAATCTTTTTTTTTCGAGGAGATAAACAAATTGCAGGTCAGGTGGAAGAAGTGTGTTGAGTTAGATGGAAACTATGTCGAAAAATAAAAATAAATTTCGACCTACTTTTCTTTCATTTTCTTGGTCGTGCTTAGAACTTTTGGATCCACCCTCGTATTACTTGCTGCCTATTCCGGCTTCGCTCGGATGTCAATTTTTTTGATTATAAATTGAGATGTAAGCTATCCTATCTTTCAAGTTGGATCAAACTGCGCACGGTGTGTAAATTTGATTCAAATCGGTTAAGTAGTTTAGGAGTCCATCGCGGACAAAGATAAATAAATTCAGCGAATCCGATAAAATATTTTATTATTTACTATTAACTAAATGTTAATCATTCGCCAGTTATGTGTTCAAGAGTACCTAAAATGACATACTCGATTCTAATTAATAGATAAATCGAAGTTCAAGAATAACCCTACTGGACTCCGGAAATCTTTGGTTTCGAGTCCGCTGTGATCTAATAGTATTGTAGCGGTTTTTCGTTGCTTATTAAGAGATAAAACGTCGATTTCTATAAATGAAAGCTAGCTAAATTCGCTTCACCGCTCCCGAAACCTCCAGCATACCAAAATTAAATTAAAAATTGGTTTCTAAAATTTTAAATATATCTTCACACCCATATCCAGGTAGGCAGAAGCACAACCAGGACACCTGCGACTAGCCAAAATCACTAAGTCCCACAATGTGATAGGTGGCAAGCCTATCGCCAACCGGGCACTTATCCAATCCCGAGCAACATTTGTTTTTTTATTAGAAAATTGGAAAACTCAATTTTCTTTTTGTTGCGCGACCTGGAGTTCGAACCCGGGACCTCACGCTGTCAAGTCCAACAACTGAACCGCTAGACCACAGACCTTACATCAAATAAGTCAATATGTGTGTCTGTTATATCAATGTAACATTACCGACACTTTAGAGCACTCTATAGACTACAGAGGCGAGGTTTTTATTTACTTTTAAATGTGAGCTGGATTAAGGTTCGATCAAAAAAATAACAATTGGTCATTATTTGCTTATTATATTTATGGTCCGTACTAATATTATAAATGCCGAAGTAGGTATGTTTGTTTTCTTTGACGTGGCAACGGAGCGATACTACAGTGTGGTATAATTGTTGCATGTAGAGATAGAACTTTGGAGGAAGACATAGACTACTTTTAATCTCGATATCTAAACACGTTCCCACTATATAGCTAAATGACCGTTGCCGTCTTATCACAAAAAAAAATATATTCAACACTCGTTAAACACATGTTATACTAAACACTTTAAATTGGAGTCTCCACCAATAATACGCTAGCATTTCATCCACGTGTAGCATGTTATTGATTGCCAATGGTAGATTTTATTTAAGTAATTTTTTTTGTGGTTAGGCGACTAATTTGTACTGAATAAAATTATTCTAATCAGTTACTATGTCCCCGTTCGAAATGATTTATTTTATTGAAATTGTACTAAGTTGAATTCCTGCTTACTATAAAATTCAATTGAATTTCGTTTGATATTATTCTTTAATTTTAATGTTGTGGTGGTGGTGTTGCAGCCCGACGTCCCCGGTGTCGCCGGCGCGCGGCCGCGGCGTGCTGGAGATCATCAGCAAGCAGTCCGTTATGGACGAACTCGCCGCCGGTAACACTTGCACTTTTGCTCATTGCTTTTATTCGATCAACCACAAAATACTGTCTGGATATCGAACATTTATTTAGTCAGGACAGCGATGCTCTCATTTGTTGACTAAAACTAATTTATGTTGACCAAAGTGATATAATTTGGCTGGTTGAATAAATCGCAGCATAAATCGCAGTGTTTAAATATTAAAATATACGTAGATCATATAAATAACTAGCCGACATGACAAACTTCGTACCGCTTGACCGACAGCTACCGACATTCTATATGGGAAAAATACAATGTTTTTCCTATTTTTCCAAGATTTTTTTTTTCATATGAACCTGCTCCTGTTGATAACTAGCAACAAAAAAGGATAAGTCAAATTAGTTAATCCGTTTACACGTGTTGCCATGACCAAGGGAAATAGCCATTCATTTTTATATAATGTAAGATTAATGTGTTAAATGTTAAAACGATTGAAGACCACACTGTCGTACAACTGTGTACATTGTGTTGGTATGCTTAAATATTTTTGTGATACCTCCTCAACACATGTAATCCGCAAATAAATAATTTTCATTTATTGTTATTTCATCGATAACACTAAAGTTAAAAAATACATGCTGTTACGCGTAAGGAAAGTGAAAGCTGTAATTCAGAGTGTAATAAGTAGGGAGCGGCCGTTTTTGGTCATTTTCAGTCATAAAATCTCGTGTCGGCCAAAAGTGGCTGAAAGTTTCGGCCGGGCCCAGATTTCTGTTTGTGAATTATCGAGTGTCGTTTGGCAAAATTCGCCGCCATCGGGTAATCGCTTAGGTACTTACTTAGTTAACATTATATGTATTTCGTAAGTTATTTTATTTAACACTATCGTTTACAGATGTAACTGGCGGTAGGTAGACATGACTATAAGAATGGGTCAAAAGTTCACTAGATTTATGTATTAATATAAATTGTGATATGTTTTGGTAAATTCTAAAACTCTTGATCCGTTATTACCTGTGAAAAAAATAATGTTTACATTTATCGCTATTCTTCATGTGTTTCTGTTTTGTTCAATTTGACAATGATAATTTGACAATGTTGTGTTCAATTTGATGTGTGTCAATAGCTGGGGGTATGGAACAGTTGGAGCGGCCAGAGTCGGTCACCTCCAGCCCGCGGCGGAGCGCGCCCAGTCCGGACCGGTCCGGTAAGTAGAAGCGAAATTGTACTCTCAATTGACTTGAGAATTAGTTATACTCTACCCACTCCGCTTGGCGTAAGTATATATAAGTTTGTTTGTCTATAAATCATTTATTTCTTGCTTGAATACCTGTTTTATATGGAATTATTCTTGTCATATCCCGCACCATGAATACTAACCTTAGATATTAGTTTAATAAAACACAAGAAAATTAAATAAATGCAGATTATATTTCTTCATACTTTGAAATAAGGTTCCAACACTCTTCCCTCATTAACGTTCTTATTGAAATGTTAAAAGAATTTAAAAACAAAACACACAATGTTTATTTTGATGTTGTTTTCTTCTTATTCTAAATGCTGTCTACTTTTTAACAGTTTTTATTAGAAAAATTAACAAACACTAATTGTAAAAAACACAACCTCATGAAGTCAAGTTTGACACAGGGCCGCAGGACCACGGAGGCGATATAGGCATTGAATAGCTCTTGTTCAATACTAGCTAAATCTACGTCTGTCAGAGACGTTGTTCTGTCCTAACTATGACCATTGATTTTTTAAATGATTTTTTTACTGGGTTAGTCAATTAACACAACTAAAAATTAAAGAAAGAAATCAATCCAATAGTTCAAGAATGATGCGATGGTCATGGGAAACAGGAATAAAACATATACGGGTAAAATATAAATAGAATACATAGACGACAGACAAGCAGTACTAGATACAGTATCTACTAGATACAGATACACTAGATACAGTATCTGCTCGACCTTCGTGGAGTGCAGTCGAATTCTCCTGATGATGCTTCGGTTACGAAGCGAAACGTACGTCGAATTTTTGTAGAGTGTGTATTGTTGGTGCTAATAAAGCAGTTTAGTGGTGTGTGTTATGTGGAGCGGGATATATTTGGGAGTTTTAGCTTCCGGTAAGTCCAATTCATTCATAGCGCACTATTTTGCCTGTTTTGTCACGCCATAATACGGATATTTTTTTTTGGCGGGAAATTGCAATTTAAATAATTTTATTTGGATTTATGTCAGTTATTTATTTAGTGATTCGTCGTAACAAGTTATTGCTTAAAAATTGCCCAAAAAGTTAATTTAGGGTACGAGTAGAGAGGTAATAATTAAACTTTTAAACATCCTTATACATACACATATATGATACCTACCCTTACAAACTAGTATTAACCGCAGAGAATCTGGTTCAGAATTTAACTTTTTTTTTGCGAACAGACCTGCCAATTTTGGTGTGCAAAGATAGTAATATTTGGCACTCAATGCTCTCTGCCTACTTCAGAAGGGACTTGGCGAGAAGTATGCAAATTAAACTAAATTTCGCCACAAACGTTGTGAGATTTAGTCGCTAAAGCGGAAATTGACGGGTTTTTACGTTTCTAGTTTTGATGAAGAAGATCGGATTTTGTCGAACTAAATAGTTCGTTTCCCTTTCGCCGCTGTTTTGAAGCCTCATTACTTTGGTTAAGATTATGCAAGAGCAACGAAATTCTCGCCACCGTATGGTTATTGTAATCAGGGATATTGCGAATATCAGTATCAGCATGTGCTGATTATAAGCTTTGTTTTTAACATCAGCATTCGCATTAATCGATGCTGATTTTATTGATTCAAGGTCGTGGCATGTCAATTAAAAGCGTGACTTTCCTTCAGTGATGGGAACTTTTGCCAAACCAAAGATCATAATCCGTCACTTGTCGTCATTTGTTCTCGCGAACGTTTGGTAAAGAAACATTTAAAATTGTATTTGATATAAAAAAAAAAACTAACTGGAAATAATAATAAAAATAATAACCTTTTACGTAGGCGTCCACGCTTGCACATGTGAGTGCGTACATAAATGTCTGTTGCTTTGTTTGAAAGCTGAAGTAAACGAGATGGTTTTTAGCTCCGCTATATGTCTATAGGATCTGTTATAATATAACAATCCATACTGACATATTATGTCAGTATGGATTTATTACTAATTATTTTAACATTTTTAATTTTAGTGTTACGTGTATTAAAACATTTCATTGTGGCTTAGTAGTCTGGTTCTAGAATTGGCAGGGCACTTACATTTTATTACTGACATTGATCCTCAGATATGTGGTCACATTGAGGTTTCACCATGTGTTTTTTTTTCAAATCACAAATTAAAACAACCTTACCCGTGGATTGGATGAGAGTCTGGTTAACGATAGGTTTGCCGACTATCTCATTGTGGGTCTAAAGAACCGTAGGCTTATCGCGGGTAATCTGGTTTTACCTCTGCCTAGGTCTTCAGGGATATATGTAAGAGTATTTTTCATCAGCATTAGCATCAGCTGATATTAAAAAAACTTGCATCAGCAATAACCCTGATTGTATTTTTTATAAAAATAACAATTCTCGCAACGTGATATTCGTGAAATTGATGATGTTAAGACAAAGTGCTTTTGCAATTCAATTGTGATGAAGTACTTAATTGAATTGGTATTATAATTTATTTAAATTTTAAAGTAAACAAAACAATTTACCCCGAGCTCTGGCCCTCGTCATCATGATCACAGGCCGGGCGATGGAAAGTGGTTCCTGCCTTTTCCAAATATTTAGTTTGTCATAGTATAGCGTGCGACAAGTGGGACCTCATGGTTGTAAGGTTACCTTTACGGCCGGACTCCTTTTATCCTATTTTCCAGCACGGAATAAAACAATTGCGAGCGCTGACGCTATAGGGGCAGGAATAGGAAAGACGCTGGTAAAAATAACGACAAGCTGTTGCAAAAAGTGTTGTTACCTACCAACTAAATTGTTACGCAGTAGTAAGTATTATCATAAAATACAAAATGAAGTGAAATCCTGTTAGACTTTTTCGTGTTCCCAAGACTGAAAAAAGTTGTGTGAAGTAGAGTCGAGTTCTAAATTTATATTGAGTTCATTAATTTTTAAGCTCGAGTTCGTTACGACAAGAACCATTATATATTTTTATTATTGTGTATGGTATAACAAACAGAAAATAAATCTAAACAAAATTAATTAATTTGCAATTTTTCGCCGAAAAAATGTATACGTATTATGGCGTAACAAAACAGACAAAATAGTGCGCTAAGAATGAATTGGACTTACCGGAAGCTAAACATCCAGCTCCACACAATACACATCACTAATAGCATCTATAGACGCGAAATCTCTAGCTTGCTTCTTTTAAAGCTAGAGATTTCGCGTCTATAGAAGCTCATCGAAAATACTTAACTCAGTTAAAAAAGCTAAACTCCCTTACCTGCCATACTTCACATAGTAATAAAGTTATTAATTCTAATCAAATTCCAAACTCACACCCTTTTCATAGTCGTGTTAAAAATCTTACAGATGTACGCTTTCCTCAAGCTGAAATGTAACTTTTAAAAAAAGGTCTCAAATATTGTCCAACACCTACATTTTCCGAAAAATCACTAGAAACACTAGCGGTTGACTCGGGGAGAGCAATAGTGGTTAATAAAAAGGATAACATTGTTAAAAGTACTGTTACTCAACAATTAAAAAATATTTCCATTCCCCGGCCGGTTAATATGGAACTGTCAACAGTTAAATCCTTAAAGAAAAAGATAGAAAATAACAGTTTTATTGTCTCTAAAGCCGATAAAGGCAATACAGTTGTAATTCCTAGTCACGATAATTACAATTCTAAAGTGAACGATGTTATCCTAGGTATGGATTTTTCTCAGTTATCATATAATCCAACTAGAAAGTTCTCCGTTGACATTCGAACTGTTTTAAAAAATTCGAAGTTCCTTTTCCCTACGACTTCTCAACAAAGATTAACTGAAATGAATCTTCGCCCACCACTACTGTGTGGCTTGCTAAAGATCCATAAAGATGGTTGTCCGATACGTCCAGTTGATTCTTACATCGGCCCCCCAGCATATGAATTGTCTAAATCACTTAACATTATAATAAAAGATAAAACAAAGTTTTAACCAACATATAGTTTAAAAAACAGTCTCCAGCTTGTGAATAATATTAAAGACGTGATCTTACCTCCAAGGGCAAAACTATTATCCTTGGATGTAGAAAGCTTATTTACAAACGTCTCTTCTGATGAGTGTATCAATTTAATATCTAAAATACTAGAAAGACGTGGTTTACATCCTGCAGAAATGAATGAAATTATAAATATGACCAGCATGGTACAAAACTATTTTAAGTTCAATGGTAACATATGTATTCAAAAAGATGGTTTACCTATGGGCTCACCTCTTAGTCCATTAATGGCTGATTTTTTATGGATAATTTCGACAAACACCATATTGTAGGTGATCTACATATTTTGTATTATTTTGGATATGTCGACATTATCATATGTTGGACAGGCACAGAGAGACAACTAGACCTATTTTTAAATAGCTTAAATAAAAACATCCAAAAATCAAATTTAAATTAGTATTAGAATGTAACAACTCAATAAATTTCCTCGACTTGACAGTTACAAGAATAAATAATAAGCACCATTTTGAGATCTTCCGCAGCCAACTTACACCGATACTGCTGTCCCCGCGTAGTCTTGTCACCCTTGGCAACACAAAATAGCCGCTTTCAATATCTTTGTATATAGATTGACATCTTTGCCTTTGAGTAAAGAGAGTTACAAAAAAGAACTTAACGTCATTGTACAGCTGGCTGGCAGTTGCTAACGGTTATAGTAGAGATTTAGTTGAAAATCTAATTAAAAAGAAAATAAAGAAAAGTATTTCACGACTAATCTATACAGTGCCATCTCAAAAAGATGTTAAGTTCAAATCTAGTTTGACCTACGTAGGACGAGCTTCTGAAAAAGTTCAGAGACATTTAAAACGTAATAATATCAATGTTGCATTTAGAACCCAAAATTCATTAAGAAACATATTATGCAACGGTAAAGATAAAATTGAGGAAAAATGTAAATCAGGAATCTATAAACTACATTGTTCTGAATGCAACAGTGTATACGTTGGTTAAACTGGTCGTAGTTTTGAGTCTCGTTACAAGGAACACATATCGACTATCAAAACCATTCGTCCAGATAAATCGCATTTTGCAAAACATCTTATAGACACTGGGCATACGTTGGCAGCAGATCATACTTTTGAATTACTCCATACTTGTAATAAAGGATTAAAATGAAATATACTAGAACAACTAGAAATTATTAAATGTAATAACGAAGACTCAATTACACTGTTAAACGAACAAACAAATTTGACTCTGTGGTCTAGCGGTCCGGGTGTTGGACTTGACTGCATGAGGTCCCGGGTTCGAATCCCGGGTCGGCCACCAAAAAGGAAATTGGATTTTTTTAAATTTTCTAAAAAAAATGTTGGTCGGGATTGGAAATGTGCCCGGTTGGCGATAGTTTTGCCACCCATCACATTGTGGGACTTAGTGTCTTCGGCTAGTCGTGGGTGCCCTGGTTGTGCCTCTGCCTACCTCTTCGGGGATATGGGCGTGAAGATACTTACTTACTTATCTTATAGACACTGGGCATACGTTGGCAGCAGATCACTTTCGAATTACTCCATACTTGTAATAAAGGATTAAAATTAAATATACTAAAACAACTAGAAATCATTACATGTAACAATTACACTGTTAAACGAACAAAAAAATTGACTAATTCACCCCTGCTACACATGTTTAACATTTACAACGGTGCGGGGGTAGCACGCGTACTCACTAAAGCACGCCCGCACGCGAACTCGCGAAACTCGATAAATAGAGCGAGTCGCATGCGCGCGCGCCAGTACCTGCTCGACCTTCGTGGAGTGCAGTCGAATTCTCCTGATGATGCTTCGGTTACGAAGCCAAACGTACGTTGAATTTTTAGTAGTATGTGTATTGTTGGAGGTAATAAAACAGTTTAGTGGTGTGTATTGTGTGGAGCTGGATGTATTTGGGAGTATTAGCTTCCGGTAAGTCCAATTCATTCATAGCGCACTATTTTATACGTACGCACGCCATAATACGTATACATTTTTTTGGCGGAAAGTTGCAAATTAAATAATTTTGTTTAGATTTAAGTATGGATTTCCGCAAAGTAACGCCTTCTTCTACCAATTTTCTTAAAACAGCAAATACATTTTTTCACCTAACGTTCATGTGAACCGTAGTGAAACGGCCAAGTGAAATATTTTGATTAAGGTTTTTACAATTTAACAAACTCTACAAACATCGGTGTTCGTTACATAAAATGTCTGCTCCCATTGGAAGTCGAATTTGAGTCTTACGGTTGTTCGATGGGGTTGAGCGTGTATGCTAAACTCTTGCCCAACGAGGTTATCAATATATTAACGATAACTCCCTCTAATGTAGTATAATTTAATATAATACTAGCTGCCCGCCCTCGCTTCGCTTCGGTTATTCAAGAATGAAAATCCTAGTAATATTATAAATGCGAAAGTTTGTGAGTATGTCAGGATGTCAGTATGGATGGATGCAGTAAGCGCGCATGTCTTTGCTACGCTTCAACGATATTTAATTATGCGCCCGGAGATTTTAACTTTTTGATAACTTATTAGTTGTTAATTTTTTTCTGATAATGTAAAATGCAATTTTGATCTAAATTACACACATAACGTATCTAACAGATTTATTTGATTATGGGTTAATACTGTATTGTTAAAAATATGTTCTAAAGTAACCCTTCATTTTACTGTTTTAAGTAAACGCAAAAAACAGTTATTGTGGGTTACTCTTAAAGATAGACATATACCTCCGCTTACTTTTTTTGAGATCTATCGAAGAGTAAAAATCCCATCATACATTGTTTTGTTAAAACTCACTAAAACCTTTCTAAAGAATTGTTCTATCTATTGTTGAAAACCGAATGAAAATCCGTTCAGTACTTTTCGAGTATATCGCGAACAGACACAGACGCGGCCGGAGATTTTGTTTTATAATATATATTGATTGCTCTAAATATTTTTTACATACTGGTCGTCAAAGGTACGACCGTCGACTACTAACTTACTTCAATATCAATCTACATTTTCAGAACACGGCAGCGAGGACAGCGGTGCACGCCTTTCGCCCACTCGAATAATAGCCGACCTGGTGAGTGTTTGGTACGCCATTTAGTGGTAATGTAAAAAGTGTCCAATGAAGCAGATGGTGTTACGAAATAAATATCATAATAATAAGTTGGGCGGGGAGGGCCCAATTTGTAGCTGTTTAAAGAGTAACATACTTTCAGGAAGCTCGGGACGAGCTGGAGAAGATGCGAGGAAGAGAGGCGGAGGAAGGGGAGGGGGAAGGGGGTGGGTACATCGCCAGCGAGGTGCGCGCGCTCGAGCGGGAGCAGGCCGCCGTGGACGAGCGGGCCGCCGCGCTCGAGAAGCAGCTCAGGGCCGTCATGGACTGCGCGCGGGACACGCAGGTACACACACACACACACACACACACACACACACGCCCTGCCAGCACTTTGAGACACTCGCACGCACTAAAATCAAAATGTATTTCAGAAAAAGTGGAGAACCGTATTCTTCGCGTGCAGTCAAGTGCATTGTGACCCGGTACTATTTTGTGATCTTGTAAATGAGTATTATAGATAGCTTTAGGATAATAATACAGTGTATGAGTACTAACGGCCCCACTCGGATACGTCTATTGACATTAATCTATTATCAAGTCAATTTTATTTGAAATATAATTGAAACTTACCATTTAATCAATTTAAAAAATGTATTAAGATAAAGTTTTATGGTAAGGGTTATTATAAGATTTCAGAATATTTAGAAGACAGAAATGCTTGGGATTAATTGCTTCTCATGC
The DNA here is from genome assembly GCA_002245475.1 of Calephelis virginiensis. NCBI lineage: Eukaryota > Metazoa > Arthropoda > Insecta > Lepidoptera > Riodinidae > Calephelis > Calephelis virginiensis. The sequence continues at coordinate 78,227 of NJDC01013355.1, read as the reverse complement.
CAATCTCTGCAAATTATTTGTAAATGTAATAAACTTTTGTAAATTAGATTTATAAGAAAAAAGACAAGCCCGCTGAGTTTCTTTCGCCGGATCTTCTCAGTGAATGGTCGCGTTCGATCCGGTGGTAGTTTTTTATTTTTAGATTTATATAGACGCGTTACAAGAATCTTTGTATAGATCTACGTAATAAAAGCTAATTTGAATTTGAAAATTTGAATTTGACGTCTCTCAGTGCTGCCACTAGTCTGTGTAGTATGTAGTATACAATTCTTTCTTTCTTTAATTCTTTATTGTACACAAAAAAGTCAAAAAAACAAGTCAATATGAAAAATTATACAAAAGGCGAGCTTATCTCTAAAAGAGTATTCTTCCTGCAAATCCAAGATAAGGAGAATGCATAAAAGAAATATGGAACATACAGTGCACAATACAAAAACTTATCGTACAAAAAAAAACACCAACTAAATTACTAAACACAACTTAAGTGTTAATTACACACCAAAACGCTTCATTACTGCCTCCTTAAAAACTGTCAATGATTGAATACTCCAAATTTCATAAGGCAATAAATTCCAGAGTTTTACTGCATTAAAAGTAAAAGAATAGAGTAAAAGAAAACGACTTAGTGGAACTACAAGGCAATCTCAAAATTCCACGCAGGTGTGGACGACAATCTGAATCAAAAGGGTGTAAAAATGTAAAACGCTCCTACAGATTCAGGAGAAGCAGCATTAAATAGAACTTTGTAAAGCAAAACAGAGACAATGAAAGTTTCTACGCTCACGAATGGGAAGCCACTTAAGCCGCTCTCTGAACATGGAGATATGATCAAATTTCTTCAAGCTCAAGTTTATTAAGGCATTCCTGAGTAACATCTGGATAACAAATATTAGCATAATCCAATAATGGAAGAATAAGTGCTTGAACTAACATTATCTTTGTTTTGAAAGGTAGAAATTTTTGTAAGCATTTGATAGTATGAAATGTGTAGAACACTTTTTTAGGTATTTCACTAACGTGTGCATTCCAACTAAAATCTTCACTCAAAGTCAGACCAAGGTTTTTAACAAATTTATTATAAGGTATAGTATCACCATTATAAATTAAAGGAGGGATCATAATGTTAGATAGAGTGACACTAGAGAAACGGGTGCCAATAATAGGGGATTGAGATTTAGTAGGGTTCACTACCAAACCAAATGAAGAAGCCCACTTCTCCCTGTAGAACTTCAGCAACTAGATCACAATAATCTGATCTGAAACCCTCAAATCGAACACATTGAGTACGACCACGGAGGTAGGACTCAAACCAAGAAATGGACTGGGGAGATACATTTATGGCACGAAGAACCCCGAGTAAGTCGTCAAAGTCAACATAGTTAAATGCGTTACTGAAATCTAAAAGAACCAGTCAAGTGAGACATTTGTTACTAATAGCAAACCTTATATCATCAGTAACTTTGACTAATGCAGAGACCGTACTGTGTCCTGAACGAAAACCCGACTGATACTTATTTAGTAGATCATTACTCCAAAAGTAAGCGGACAGATGTTTGTGCACAATATGTTCTAAAACCTTAGATAAATACGGAAGAATGGATATTGGCCAATAGTGAGATAGAGCTGTGGTTCATGGTACTTTGGGAAGAGGAATAACATGGGCAATCTCCCATTCGGAAAGAAAAGTATTGGAGGTGAGGCTGAGCTATCTTTAAGAACAAACAAGGCGAATTTAATAGTGATGACCAGTCCAATCTGATTTAAATTTCTCATTATCAATACTAAAAAAACATCTACGCAACGAATTTATAGATTTAACTTTAGGAGGTCTGACTTTTACCGACAAATAAAGGAGATCATGATATGAAAAACAAGAGGTTAATTGACCGTATGTCTGGATCAAATTAGGAAAGGAAACAAATCTAGATTGGAAGGAATATTATTTGGTGAATGATGAGTAGCGTTAAGAGACAGAACATGCAAATTGTATGAAGATGTAACAGATAATAATTTTTGAAAACGATACTCATTTTTAAGCAGACAAGTATTGAAATCACCTAGAAGTAAAGAATGGTCATACATAGGAATAAAGTTACTCAAGAGGTGATCCAAGTCTAAAAAATAATCAATACGTAGTGAGGGACTATACATAACACCCATCATAATCTTATTATGAGCTAAAATAACTTCAATAAATAGATATTCCGCAGACTCAGAGTACTGGGAAGGAGAAGATGCCACAATAGAGCAAGGGATATCACCACGAAGGTAAATCGCAACACCTCCGCCACCCTTTCCTACTCTATCATTCCTAATCAATTTGAAACCAGGAAGAGAGAATTGAGTAGAGGGGAGTGATGGTTAGAGAAAAGATTCCGAAATTAAAACGGCGTCGACTGTATTACAGCTGAAGGATGTTAATAGATCGGTATATTGGGCAGGAAAGCTCTGAGCATTTATATCGACAATTTTGAAATCTTTAGAAAATGGTAAAAAACAGAAGACAACTGATTGCTAAGTAAATTACTTTGTGAAACATCACTGTCAGCACTTACAAAACTATCTGAGGAGGAGCATGAAACATAATCTAAAAATAGATCATCACATGAATTAAAAAGCATGAAGCACAAAAATATAAATTAATATAAATAAAAATATAAAATTAAGTAAAACTAAAATTAAAAAAAAAGAAATAAAGACACAACACAAAAGTAATAAAAATAAAAGTACCAATAAAAAAAAGCTACCAGATACAACTAAAGCATCGCCAAAATAAAAATAAAACAGGTATTTTAAGTTCTACTAATTAGCATCAATGAAATTACCAAAAAAAATAGAAAATGGATAAAAAAATATAACGAAATATTAAATTATGTGTAGGCTGCATATGTACGTGACCGCGACAACAGACAATATTAATAGATATATAAGTGACATAATATATTGTGACAGCTGTCAATTGTCGTTTGACTTTGAGGTACAAATAACAAGAACGGAACATTAATGGGAGAAGATTCTGTCAGTCGGTTTACGAATACGTGGTTTTGATTAATTTTGGATTTTTTGTTGAATTAGAGTCTTTAATTAATACTTAAGTGCTTCGGTGTTGTTTTTTGTGTATTATTGTCCTGCGTTTATTATTTTCTGTAAAAGTTAGCAAAACATTACAACATGAGTGAAGAAAAGCCTGATCAAAATAACAAAACTATTGACTGGACTTACAACGAAGATAATGACACTATGGGCTCCCAGTCCCAGGACACATTTATTCTTTCATCAGTAGGATCTGTGTACTTTTGATGAGGTAGAAACGATAGTAAACCGTAAACGTACTTTAGATACGGCCGAAAATATACCCGCGAAACAACCGCGTAAACAACTGAGTAGGCAACAATATTCGCCAATGGATAAACCTCCATGTCCACGTTAAAAAAAGAATCGGAGCAATCTTCTGGTACGTCTTTACATCAAATTAAATTTGGTCAATTTTTAATGAAAAATGGCTTCCGAAAAATATTGCAGGACGGTGGAAAAAAAATAGGGCGTAATCGTGTTTCATTGGAATTCAAATCACCAGATGATGCTAATACTTTTGTGTCAAACCCTATCGTACTTAAACACGATTATGAAACATTAATACCTACGTCAAATGTAACACGCATGGGAGCTATCAAGGAGGTACCAGTGGATTGATCTGATGATGAAGTGATGGAGAATATAGAGGTTCCGTCTGATTGTGGTCCTATTCTCAAAGTGCGAAGAATAAATAGAAAAGTGATTACTATATATGGTCCTGAATGGAAACCTACGCAAACAGTAATTGTAACATTCGATGGGCAGGTTCTGCCTGAACGCGTTTTCTGTTTCTACTCAGCTTTAGCAGTGGAACTATACCAATAGCCCACCATCCAATGTTACAATTGCTGTCGATATGGTCATACTAAACAGCAATGTAGGTCCAAACCATGCTGTTTGAAATGTGGTCAAGCTCATACCAATGAAGGATGTCAAATTAATGAAGAGGAAGCATTTTGTGTTCTCTGCTCTGGTAGCCACTTTGCTACTAGCAAGGCATGCCCAGAGCTGGGAAGACAGAAACCCATCAAAAGCTTAATGTCTGAAAAGTCAATTTCTTATATAGAGGCAAGTAAATTCTTTCCCCCTGTATCCCGCAGTTATGTAGAAATTACTAAACTGCAAACAGTCCAAAATCAAAGACTTCAATCTACACAGCTCTCCCACCCTTCTCCCTCCCAAAAGTCCTACAAAAAAGACTATTTATGAAACCCAAAGCTCGTACCCCTGTAACACCTGGCTATGACAAAGATGAACATAGTCAATTAATAAACCGGTATGTCTTTAGCCCATTACATAATGGCTGTGCTGTAATGAACAACAATGAAACAACCAATAATACTGAATGTAACTCACTTTTACAAATGATGGAAACTATAATGGACCTTTTATTTAATACTATTATTTCTTCATCACACACTTTACCTGAACACGTTGCTTTTAAACTTACTTCTTTACTAAATACCATTAAACATGGACCTAAGTCTTCTACAGTGGAACATTAGAATCATCAACAACAAGAGATGAATTAATAAACATTTGCAATCGAGTCAGGCCCGTTGTGTGCTGCATAGCGGAGACCTGGCTCAAACCTAATTCTAATTTTAACTTTCCTTATTTCAACTGCCTTAGAAGTGATGGAGATGATGGTTATGGAGGTTGTGCCCTGCTAATTTGTAGCAGGGCACAATATTCACTACAGTCAATGAAAGTCACTCATGAAAATTTAAATATACTTGTAGCTCAAGTACATATTACATATGTATCAATTTATATAGCTCAACTTAAATAGACCTTTTATCATTATGGGAGACTTTAATTGCCATCATTATAGATGGGGCTCTGATATTTGTGATAGATTTGGCGACTATCTTGTAGAAATTTTTGATGAATTGAATTTATGTGTGTTAAATGATGGTCGATCAACTAGATTAGTTAATCCTGGGCAAAACAAAAGCTGTGTCAACCTCACCATTAGCTCCCCAGATATTGCATCCATGCTACACTGGGATAGGCTTAATTCTGTTTATGGTAGTGATCACTACCCTATACTTATAAAAATGTAACAACAAAACTTACCCTACAGACAGACAACCCCTCTCCTTAAATATATATTACCCACTCCCCAAGATTTGACAAATTTCGCTTCAAATACTAGACAATAAAATGAATACCCTTAACAGTAGTGACATTGGATGTATTCAAAATTTGGAAGAAACCTACCTGGCTTTAATTAATGCAATTAATACAACTGCAGATGAATGTTTTTGCCTTAAAAACTCAGTTCGAAGTAAGTTACCATCCCCACCATGGTGGGATAAGGAATGTACACAGGCAATTAAAGAACGTAAAGAGGCTGAAAAAATATATAAAAATGACATGAATCTTTATAATTTCTTGGAATATAAAAGAATATTGGCAAAAACTGAAAGATTTCTCAAAAAGAAAAAGACAGGGATGGAAACAATTCTGTTTGTCCTTGTCTCCATCTGCTCCCCCTAGCATTGTCTGGAGATAAACAGATTCAGAACCAGTATTAGCCCTAAAACAGTATCGCCCATTACACTGGAAGTTGGTAATAAATTTAGATGTATTACGGAAATTAAAAGTCTAAATAAAACAATATAAATTATCTCTGTACATTGAAGCTGGCAGAATCGTCTTATAAAAAGATGGCGATTGCTATTACCTAAAGAAGAAGAAGAAGACATTACTAATTGATTTTTTGACAAGATACTATATAAACCAAAGCTTTACATATAAAAAGCCTCTGTGGTCTAGCGGTCCGGGTGTTGGACTTGACTGCATGAGGTCCCGGGTTTGAATCCCGGGTCGGCCAACAAAAAGAAAATTGGATTTTTCTAATTTTCTAATAAAAAAATGTTGGTCGGGATTGGAAATGTGCCCGGTTGGCTTGCCACCTATCACATTGTGGGACTTAGTGTCTTCGGCTAGTCGTGGGTGTCTTGGTTGTACCTCTGCCTACATCTTCGGGGATATGGACGTGAAGATACTTTACTTTACTTTTTTACATATCATTTTTATGTGGAACAATATTAGATTAAATATTAAACTATCTGAGATATTAAACTAAATGAAAACAAAAAATAAGTATCAAAACGCAAGCTGTATGCAGGCAACCACATTATCAAACCAAGTTAAAATGACATAAAACGCTACTGAACTATAAAACTATTGCCGACATCGCTGTTTCCTCGAAGTTTTTGAAATAAGGGTTTCTTGAGGGAATTTTTTGTATGATGACCAGATGGTGTGATATCCTGGTGATCCACTATATGAAACTGTCTTATTAGTTCTTGCAACTCGGAGCGCATTTCCAGCTTACGGCGCGATTTATCCGGCAGTAAAACTGTGATTTTTCCTTTTGAAGTCCAACAGGAACGTATTCCAAAGTGTTTTCTTGCTATATTTATTTTTAACAAATTTAAGCCTAATTTAAGTAATAAAATCATGGTTGCTGGCGAGTTTGTTTCGCCGTTTCTTCTCCCGACGGGCTAGGTTTGGAAACGGTGGTAGTGTACGGTAGATAGGACTAAAAATTAATCTACCTTTAAATTAATTTATAACAAATTATGAAACTTATGTTCATAAATAAATAAAATGTTTATTAAAATGTAAATAAGGGCTGTGATTTAAATGTATATTTTTATAGAAATATGTAACTTTTTAAAATTAACTAAATATTTGCACACCACAATGTGGTAGAATATGTTGTATTCTTAAATATCTTTATAACAACTTTTTAACACACATATTCCGCAAATAAATAATTTTCATTTAATTTCATTTCATTTCATAACGTAAAAATGCTGTGTCTAGATTTTGTTAGAAACTCGGATATAGTGATGTCAGAACCCTTCAAGGGTATTTTGTTGTCAAAGTTGTTATCTAAGTTTATAAATCTAAACAAAATAGGACTCTGATTGTTAGTACTATGACCCAGCCTGAAGCAATATTGAATTTTAACTTTTATCAAAAATTTCAGAAAGACCCATTTTAATGGTTAAAAGATTCTTTATCACATCTAGTATGTTTTCATTACTTTCTGGGATACCATGAATAAGTAGAACCTTCCTTCTTAAGTGCATTTCATGGCGTTCCTGGCCTAGTGAGAGATATTTAAGCTGTAACTTAAATAGTGATAATGTTCTCCATACAAATGCTTTAAAATCAGAGAACTTACGTGAAAGATAAGACAAATCCGAGTGTACAGGAACTGCAGCAGTAGAAGTCGCTTTATCCAGTTTATCCTCAAAACTTGACATCCGGGAATTAAAAGAATTCATTATTAATATTATTTAAATTATATTTTCCAATAAAGAAGTTTACAGTAGAATATATATTTGGAAAGGTTTTAAAAGATGCTTATAATGCTTAAACATTTTAATACATAGAAATTAAAGCACTAGAATTAAATAATAAATTGTTTTAGAGAGCACTTTAGGGACAAGTATATTCTACAACTACTCGACAGTTATTGAAATTATTTGATTACTCGTTTGGATCGGACGTTTATAATAACACCTCACGAAATAAACTGTACCAAACCATTTATAACTTAATGTATTGTTATTCGGTAATATATGTTTTCGTCGTGGCATTTTTTATTGACCATCCTGTCATCTTGCTGTATTTAATTATTAATATTATTTTTATCATTTGTGTAATTGATAAAAATAATTGCGACAAAGATTTAGTGAATTCCTTAATACTCTGATGTTATTTTTATTAAAATTAAAAATTCATATAAGCTATTAAGAACAGAAAACAATTGAAGATACCCTTCCGCACATTACCTATCCAATTGTTAGAGCAATGGAAAGCCAATCAACTAATTTACCTCTTGTAAAGACATTAGAACTTTGTCTTTGATAGTTTCCTCGCCATGTGTAACTTTGTGAAGTTCACGAAAAAATGAGAAGTAATGTTACGTTCTAACTTACGCTGATAAGATATGACAGCTTTGATTTTATTTATTGAAGTTACAATGTCGTCATGGATACATTTATCGATACATTTAGCGTCAATGTCGTAAACTGCTGCTACCGTTACTGCTGAACATTGACACGAATAGTTTTTTTTTGATTTTGACTTAGTATTCAGTAGTTGTAAGTGTAAATTTGGATGTAGTTTTATTTGTAGTCGGTAGTCTTAAGTAAAGATGAAGTAGTAATATATACGGTGTGTGCTTAGGAGGAGGACCGGTTGATGTCTCAGTGGTTCAATTTGGTGAATAAGAAGAACGCCCTGTTGCGGAGGCAGATGCAACTAAACATACTGTAAGTTATCCACGAACGTGTTTGTAACACGACGAATGCCCGGTAACGATAATCAAGAAACGAGTCGTTTTGAGTACGGATGGTCAGCGGCGGGCCCGGCACGGCACTGGCCGCCGAAACTCCTGTTTACCAATCGTGTGCGCTCAAATTACGTTGTTTAGTAACTAGGATGAGCTCTTTTTATGTTGGAGGTGGGGATTTCTGAGGAGGGGAGAGGCGCCACCATGATATCCCGCACCACCTAAAAATTTATTTAAGACCGCCCCTACTAGTTGTTTGTACCAATAGTACGATATCTAACTACGGTTGGTCGTTTTTAATAGTTAACTCTGAACGCTTTTTTAAATATTAGTAAAAATTCGTGACTTTTGGGCCAGCTACGAATAAATCAACTTTTGGATTACGTTTTCTTGATTTTAGGAACCGGGCAAAAGTCAGTTCTTTTTAAGCCATAATTTCAACAACAATTACTTTTTACCGTACATTGTGTTGTCACGATGGGAACAGTACCGACTCGCTAAAACATTGTTGATACCTGGCGGTCTACTTCTTGAATGTTTACCAGTAAAGACGGTGATATGTTTATGTAGGGAGCAAGAGGAAGACCTGAGCCGGAGATGTGAACTGCTGGCGAGGGAGCTGCGACTGTCGCTGGGGGTCGAGGAGTGGAGGAAGACCCCGGGCCAGAAACGGAGGGAGAGACTGTTGCTGCAGGTCAGTACACAGTACACAGTACCTACAGGGCACTACCTGGAACTTAAAAGGAAAAAAAAATATCAAAAGGAAGGCTCGACCAAGATTGAGTTGTATTTCACGATAGGCATATTTGGTTTATTGTAACTTCGATTTTATTTCATCTACTTAATAAACGTTTAAACAAAACCCACGGATATATTTCCACAGTACCTGACTGCACTAACCATTTTAGAGCTCCGTCTCGGTACGCCCGTACACCCGCCTGTCCACTCTCGTGACGTCGATATTGGTTTTGAACCTTTTTTGGAACATTGAAATCAGCTGCCGTTGCGATAAATTAATTAACTTAAAACTGAACTGTCTCCGCGCATGAGAAGGATTAAATGTTTTATCACTACATAGTTTAAAACGAAGTCGCTTCCTCTGTCCCTTTTCTTTTTCTTCTGCATATCAATGACATGTTGCTAATTAGTGACACTCATTGCTATGCAGACGACACTACTGGGGGAGCCTTATACTTTGGCCGACATAATATATCGCGGGAACATGTCATCGAGAGCCGGAACCAACTTGTGTCTAAAATTGACAATCTTTTGTCTGAAATTTCGTTTTGGGGCCAGCAGAATCTGGTGCAATTTAACCCTAACAAGTCACAAGTTTGCGCGTTTTCCGCTAAAAAGACCCCCTTTGTCGCATATCCTCGATTTGAGAGCGTTTCCCTTTCTGCCACAGCCTGCATTGGTATGCTCGGCGTTGACATTTCGAGTAATGTTCAATTTCGTGGTCATCTGGAGGAGAAGGCTAAAATAGCCTCTAAAAAACTTGGTGTGCTCAGTAAAGCGAGACAGTATTTCAAGCCGGCCCATCGCTTACAACTATATAAAGCGCAAATTCAGCCTCATATGGAGTACTGTTCTCAACTCTGGGCAGGGGCTACACAGTACCAGCTCCTTCCGTTTGACCGCATTCAACGTAGAGCAATTCATATCGTCAATGACCGGGCAATTACCAATCGGCTTGATTCTTTAGCGTTGCGTAGAGATTTTGGGTCACTCGGTGTTCTCTACCGCATTTATCATGGGGAATGCTCTGAGGAGTTGTTTGGTTTAATTCCAGCCGCTGATTTCCACCTTCGGACATCGCATCAGAGCTTAAGGTATCATGCCCGTCATCTCGATGCGTGGCGGTCTACAACTGTGCGATTCCGAAGACATTTTTTACCCCGTATAACACCTTTGTGGAATCAGTTACCGAGGGCGGTATTCCCAAACGATTATGACTTAGGAACCTTCAAGAAAAGAGCGTACTCATTCCTTAAAGGTCGGCAACGCATTTGTGATACTCCTGGTGTTGCGGATGTCCGTGGGCGGAGGTGATCACTTTCCATCAGGTGACCCACTTGCTTGTTTGCCTCCTCTTCTATAAAAAAAAGTCCCTTTGTATGCTTAAATCTTTAAAACTACGCAAAGGATTTTGATACGGTTTTTTAATAGTTAAAGTGATTGAAGAGGAAGGTTTATATGTATATTTCATAACCGTGCGAAGCCGGGGCGGGCCACTAGTTTATTCATATAGAAGAAGCCCATTTCGCGCAGTCATCTCATAACGCCTGTACTGATGGACCAATTTTGCGAATTTTTTTTCGCTATGTTATTTATTATCAGCAGAAGGTACTTGTGAGAAGAAAAACCGGGAAAATTGGAGTAAAATAAGGAAAACAATGCTTTAATCCATGCAAACTGTTAGTAGCTGTTAATGTCAAAAGATACGAACTACTACCGGTTATTTACAACCAGGACACCCACGACTAGCCAAAGACACTAAGTCTCATACTGTGTTAGATGGCAAGCCTATCGCCAACCGGGCACACATTCAATACAGAGCAACGGTTTTTTTTATTAGAAAATTGGAAAAAAAACCCAATTTTCTTTTTGTTGCCCGACCGCTAGACCACAGAGGTGCTTACAAATGTTTTGTCAATTGTTTTCAGGAGTTGTTATCGGCCGTCAACGAGAGAGACAGACTGGTGCAAGAGATGGACGAACAAGAGAAAGCGTAAGTATGCTACTGACGTGTCCCCTCAACAGATAAGAAACATTTGTCGAACTGCGCCTATAGACGTACTTCACAGCTCCAATTCGTGTTACCGTTTGAACCGGAACATGGCGCTCACTGACGTTATGGAGATCGGAATAACTGAAGCAGGGGTACATCGAACTCCAGAAGTGACGATATCAGTGAGGGGGAAGCTTGTGTGCTGTCTCGCTGGGAGATGGATGGTCTCCAAGTGTATGCTTAAAGTAGCCTGCTTTAATTGTACTTATTTCATTACAGGATAGCAGAAGATGACGAGATTCAACGAAATTTATCGAATGTTGAGATTCAAAGGAAAAACAACTGCATACTGCAGTGAATGTGGACTGCTTAACCCGCTTGGCTTCAATGTTAATTTGCGACTCGCCCGTTGTTGATATAATATCGGGCGCTATATAGGTGCGATTAGTCTATACTACAAATTATTTTTATATTACTGGTACGACGTAACTACCAACGCTTTTGTTAATATTTGTTATTTAGTGTAGACTTTTATGTATACTGGGGTGGACATATCATAATAAATATTAATGCTATCACGGGTTGTTATATTGTTGATTAATTATTGAAAACAAATTAAAAGATTGTTCAAGATATTAAAAAACATTATAATCACATGACAATTGTACGAAAAACGAGCGAACGTTAATATTTGTGTACCTATGTGATTTCTAATATCATATATAAAAATACATTTTAATATTATCAACCCTTTATATATTACACAAATGTATATACATATGACACAAATTGTACCTAAGCCATTGTTAGAAAAAATATATGCTTTTTATTGTGGGTGTAAGTCAAAGATTTTAATACACAGAACCACCTAACACCAAACCATTCCACAATAAATGTAATAACTACGGAGGCTAACTCCTTGACCGACTCGAGGCGGTCTAACAATGTGGCCACGGCAACTCTATGGTAGCTTGTACATAGCGAAGACACATAAGTGACTTCCAGTTCACCTTATATGAAATCGTAAACGCTTTGACTGCATCCCATTTGGCATCAGCCAGAGTGCTTAAAAATAAATGTGTATAACGTAGGTGTGTTACCTAATTATATTTATTTATTTGTGTTATTTTTTTTAATAAAGCCGGCTCCAACACATCCCTATTTTAAATATATCGCAAACGGGATGTATTCTCCTGAATTGGGAATGCAAATTGAAAATTTTCAAATTGCCTTAATTAAGTATGGTCAGTTTAACCGATCCACTCACAACTGCTACATTTTACCCATCAAACTGAATAAAATGCGTGACTTTACGCCGTCATAAATAAATAGAAACAACACAAAATACAGGTCGAAAGAAAGTCTACACAAAACAATCAAAACACCAAATCGACCTTCGATGGTTACGAAACGTTTGGAGACTGAAAGTTAACATAAAGGCCTTTTTTGTTTTTCTAAGAGCTCGTATCTTACGTTTATTGGTGATCGTCGAACAAACTCTTCAATTTTATCAATAAGTTATTCAACATCATAAAAGTATATAACAACCCGACCCGAGACACAACTGAGAGGTGAAAGTAAAAGTAAGAAAGATGATTTTGGGTTCCCACGGCTGAAGACACTGGACTCGTTAGCCTCGATTTTGCTTTCGAAAAATGTCTTAAGAAGGAATGAATGTGGGGAGTATTGGTGCTAATTGGCAAAAGCATCTCTGCCTCAATATATGTAAAAGAGTTTGGCTTACAAGTTTGACTGATATGTATATCTTATACGTAGTCGATTCTCATAATGTTATATGTAATATCATATCAAATTTGTCATATTGTTGTAAATATACCAGCGGTTTATCACGAACGTTTATTTTAACTGAAAAGAAGAAGACAAATAAAAAAATTGAGCACGGTATTTAATAAATCGACAAACGCGATTGAAACTCGTGCACGATCGTTTTGTAACGTACAAAGTAAAAATAAAATAATTGAAACTAAGTTTTAAAATTTATATTTTTCTTGTATTTCTTTTTCTCCATTATTAATAATATACCATAAAGTTAAAAAAGTGACAAATTCTGTGACGTATAAATTGGTCGACATCCTGAGAGCAAAGTCGTGAGCACACTAAGGGTGCATAATCTATTCGGGTTATGCATCTATTAATAACCAACAATTTTAGTAGCAATTTGTTTGGTATTATCTTGTGGAAATACCAACTAAATAAAAAAAATGTGTACATTGTTTTCGATCCAAATATTTAACCTGATTGTAAATTCCTTTCTCAAAAGTTATGAAGCAGTGAGCTCAGTTACTATTCGAAGTCGATAGACGTTCGTGATAAGGCGATGAGGAGCCAGCCCGTGTGGCTGTGGCCAGGCTCTAGTGGGGATAATACTCATAATGTCGTTTCCTAATATTATAAGGATTTTAAATACAAGGCGTTTGGTCATCTGTGTGTATCTCTGTCTAACATATTCTGTTATAGTTCTACTGTTGCACTTCATAATTGTTATATTTACAAATGCAAAAGATTGCGTTTGAAAGTTGATCTAAAAATCTTATTATAATGACCAAATATGTATCACTTGCCGGGCCATTGACAACAACTGTTTGAAATAAAACATCCAGCGTAACTTTTTTAGTAATTTATTCTACATATAGTTATTGAAATTAATTTGAAATACGAATATGCTAGACACGAAATATGGAAAGTTTATCGCCACAGATCTATTAAACTTTTACAAGGGGTTAAGTGCTTGCGAAAGTGTTTACACAAGATGTAGTTCTAGCGTTTGTAACTTTTTAATTCGTGGATTTAAAGGTTTTGGTTTACATTGTAAAAGGTAAAGAAGAATTTTGCCAGGGATCAAACCCGGCGTTATTTCTTTTTAATGTGTACCAAATGTACGTGGTCCTGTATTTATTTTTCAAAATTACAATACTTAATTGAGTTAATATAGAAGAAATCGTATAACAGTAACAGGTCATAGTGCAGTAGCACTCATGAGTTGTGTGGGAATGAGCGATGTTGGCTGTTCAGTACCTAAATATCCGTTCACAATTTAACTAATTTGCTAATTTGCACATATATTTTAACGAAACAAGTATGACCACATTACCGTTAGTCATTGTCATCCACAAGTTGCTGTATAGTCTGGAATGGCAGATCGCTAGGGAACAACATAAGTGTAAACACCCTAAGGGTTAACTTATTTAATAAATTATATTTTTATTTTATGGACAATGGATATATTTTTATTTATTGCTCTAAAGTTAAAGCAATATATTTTTAAGTTTTTGTTTTAAAGTCCATGGCCTATAACGACATGATTGATGTTGCACTGAGGGCTACACGTCTCCACTCTTTTATTGCTTTTTGTTACCTTGAAAATTTACATGTGACGTGTGTCATGCTATATCCATGGATATAAAGATGGAGGTGCAGTGATAACTGAGCCACCCGTACATAAAAATGACAGAACACATTTAATATCACAAAACTAATTGAAGAAATCGTATGGATTATCGATAAAATCTGTAAAGGTACACACCACAAAACGAAAAAAGAATGTTTAAAATCGGACTACGTGTTAATGAATTATAGCCCAATTTACATTTTGATTGACTTCTCTCTCACGGTACCCCATTTAGTGAGCGGGATAAAAAGTATCCTATAACTTTCCTCGGAACGTAAAGCACCCACCAGCTAAATGTTGTTACGATCGGTCGAATAGACTCGAGTCGATAGAATACAGACTAACAGATAAAAAAATGTAAAAATGTGTTCTGCTGCTCCTTTTTCGGTCGCCTCCGTCTACTTTTTTTTAACTATCTTCAATGTAAAGAATTTACTTTTCTACAGATTTATTATACAGATAGTCTTAATTAAAGTAATTTGAATTTGAAAGCTAACATGATATTTCAGCGAACAAGGACACGGGTTCTTTGCTGGTACGCACAAAACAGTGGATTATAAACACCATTGATGTTTTGGGTGCGTCGATGTCCTGTGGCCTGGATTTTAGATTAACCTATTGTGCAAGTCTAGCGGCTACCGTCCCCTCCGGACCGGATCTCAGAACAACAGTTCCTCCTTTAGGAGATACTATTGTTTCGTGCTTAGTAATTACAGAAAATCTTCAAGTGACTTATGAGGTATGTTACCTATTTAAAATACGGACACGCGTAGCCCTACTTTGAAATAATTTCGCCAAAGACAGAAGCAATTTATTTTTTTAAATAACCTCCGCAAAAGTGATAATAAGTACAATGCCATAGATTTTTTTTGTACAAATAATTTTATTTGAATGTGTACGTCGGAAATATTGTCCAATAAGTTATTATCGTGGAAAAACTGTACTCGATCGTGCATTGACGTAGAGCTATGTAACTACCTTCTAATTTTACATATATTTGTAGGTATATGTTATTATGAAGAAAAAATAGTTTCTTATTAATTTCTTAAAAACTTTAGACTAATTTTATGTTATTTTAACGCAGACTATTAAGTATTCGAAAAAAATCCTTCGATTGCGATATTATGAAATTTCTCACAATTCCTCACATTTTTACAGTTCATCAATCACACAATTGTGACATGTTTTTTAACAAATTCTAACGGTCTTCTTTAATTATTGGATGACATTTTGAAATTATTAAATCTTAATAAGGTCGTATTATTTATAGATACGTACAGTGATGATTTACAAAGGAAAAATAAGATTTAAAATGTGTTAAATTAAAAAATGCATGAATATTACTGTATTTCCAGTACGTTACGCCAACAGATACTGTATTCCTAAGTCTTGTTAGCACTTGTTGGACAATAATTTTCAGTAAATCATACAATTGTTTTAGCAAAATGTAAATAATGATTAGTAATTTAATATATTTATTTGTGATCAATGATGTTATAATGAATAGACTTAGTGAAATAATATTCATATCAAAATATAAAATATTTAGTTCGCTTTTTTATGAATACTGTTGTAGTTTTCAGCGACGCACAAATATGCTAAAAATGTTACTTGCCTTTTATAAAAAAATCTCCTCAGGTTTATCGATATTAATGTAATTGTAAAAAATCACTACGTATTACAAAATATGTGGATAGAATTTACCTCGATGGTATTATGGAACAATTGATCATTCGATAAATAATAAATTGGTTCGGATCTGTCGCGGTAGTGTGGAAATTTAACGAATATGTGTACCTGACTCCTGGTATGCGGTACATGTACTTAACTATTACCTTGCCTTAATAACAAAACGTATCTGATCTCTGAAAATAAAAATAATGTTGTGGCTATTAACTTAGCCGAATGAAAAAATATTATCTTTTAATAATAAATTGGAGGTCCGCAATAAGTGTCGTTGGTCCGACCGAGTATCCCCGGCTGGTCTGGTGTACCTCCAGCAAACTTATCTCGTACAAGTGTTTGGTCTTTTTGATATTATTGCTCTTAGAGGTCATTCATAAATTATATCCCAAGTTAAAGCGAAGACGATTCAACAAATGCTGCAACGTGTGATTAAGTGATTAAGGAAAAAGGGACCACTAAGGGGCTCAGGACGTCGTTACCAGGGTAAACGGTCACTTAGTTAACTATTACGAATTTTAATGGAAATATGCCACAAATAAGCACTCCGTTCGCCGCCCGTGTGCGGCCAGCTGTTAATGTTGCCTTATGATAATATGATAAAATTTTAATTAAGTGCTATGTATTAATTAAAATGAATCATAGTATTCGTTGTGTGTATTTTGATCTCCAACAGGTGGCTGTGGCAATTGCGCGTATCAAAATCTATGGATGGTCTCTATAACCAGAGAGTAGACTTTTCATATAACATCATTGTTCGTGGCTACGGTTCTTGCCTTCGCAAGGACGAATGAAATCATGTATATTCTCTGTCATTAAAACTAGAATTTTAACCTGTATTTTTGTTTCATTTTTATGCAATTACTTTGTAAGCCGTTCCTCGAGGCTAGTGATAACTGGATAACTTATGTAACGTACTTAACATTCCAGACGCGGGTCAGTATTTTTGGACATTTTTATAGACGAATTGTTTGTAGGTATGTGTTATGGACAGGAAATTTTGTTTGCTTGTTTGCGTAATAGTGTAATTACATCATCCAACAATTGGGTGTTTTATTGTAATCGCTCGAAAATTAGTTTTCAATGATTTCAGTAACCTTTGTACAGGGCGGCGGACTGTAGTGCTGTTGCTAAGATGTTTTTATTTATTACTAGCTGTCCTGGCGGATTTCGCTCCACCCTTTCAGTTTGTATGAAAAAAAATAAGTATTTTTTACAACCTGCCATTTCCCCGGTTTTTCTTTCATAAGAACCTTCTCTCTACTATAACTAACACAATAATAAAAGAATTAGCGAAATCAGTTCAGTCGTTCGGAAGTTATGCGCTTACCAACACATTCAGCGATTCATTTTTATATTATTATAGATTATTTTTTTGAAAAAGAACAGTGCTTAAATAGGTTATTGGAATTTAACCTTAGAAGGAACTTAGTCGTTCGTTTGTGTAAATTATTTTTTTATTTCTACGATCTGGAAATTCCGGTACGTGAAGAGGATTGGGTGAGCGAGCCGGATATCCGTGCGTTATTTGTTTCGACGTAAGTAGTTATAATTTACTGTCAAAGTTGTAAGTGCTAAATAAATAAAAAAAAGTGAATGTAAAATGTTTATTACCTTTGTATAAGCATAACTTGTAAGTATATAACTATAACTTAACCGTAAAATTAACATTAAATAAATTGTACTGGAAGAACTTTTAACATCACTAATGAAGGTTCAAATACTTTGATAATAAAATTATAAAATGTACATTAACCGTAACACTCGTAAGTAATCACAATTTTCCATTAAATATATGAAAATATTTCTCAATAACTTGGGTACACGATTTAATTTAATCTTAAAATGTAGGTGTTGATAATCAAAACAGTGTCCGTATTGTCCGTATCATTATATCATCAGATTAACCAAAGAGTATATTATAAATACTACGTAATAAGAGGCGGGACTTCCATAGATACACAGCAAACCCGAATTTGTATAAAGTTTACTTGAAAAAGTATAACCCGTATAATTTGAAACTAAGTCTAAAAGCATTCAGATATATATGGCAACTAGTGTCATATGATTTGGGCGAATAAAAAACATAGCAAACTTATTTTTTTGATATGAAAGTTGCGTCAAACTGAGATTAACAAACACCCAGTCTTTTTAAAACATTCGTTATTTGTTACACTTTTCGTCAAATACTTAAACACCGATAGAGCTATATTATGCTAACTGGCTAGAATTACGGTTAAAATACGAAAAGTATAATAATATTTATTTGAATTATAACATACATAACCCGCTTTTCACTAACTTTCTTTAAGCCAGAAAAACAATGCTTAACAAAAACTTATTCAATAATAAAATTAATTTCAAAGTTTTAATTTTATTTCATTTTATTAAACATATCCAAAAATTGATTAAAATGTTTACGATCGGGCCTTGCAATAACTTTATTGTAAACACACACAAATACTACTTATATAAACGGTACAATTTTGAATTATAACATTTATTTCGGTGTTTGGATCTGAAAATTATTGATCGTTTCAAGACGAAGTTGATTTTGCAATGTTCAAAATTTGCTAAATATACTGTATATATTCTGTTTTAGTAAAAAACAAAAAAAGTCTTTGATACGGAATAGAATTGACAGTTTAAATGGTTGCAGGCGCAGATAAAAAATATTTTTATTGGTCTGTTATAAAAATTAGTAACTATTTCTATTTAAAAATTGGAGTCATTTAAGATTTTACTATTCGATATTAAATAAGTACTTATTTCAGACATTGCAACTATTTTTAGCGAGATTTCAGAAACTATTGTTATGTCTAGTAGGTACACATTTTGGGACCAATTTGAATTTAATTAATACAATCACGGGTGCTACGTCCAAAGATTATTTATTATACTTGACTCTTCCAAGTTGGTTTCCAGTCACTAAAATTCAACATACTGCAGCTGTAAGCTCGTGCAATCCATACTAATGTTGTAAAAGCAAAAGCCCGTCTGAATGTTACGATGTTGCAACTATTTTGATATTTGCCATGTAAACTGTTGAAGGTCCTTGCTCAAATAAGGCCACTTTATATTTCGGTCATTCGAGTAGTGCCCATGTGAGAACAAAACAATTTAGAAACACAGACGAAGTCGCCAACACGAACTTGTATATGTATATGTATATTCAGTGCGACAGTAAATAGGTAAAAGTGTAAAAATATTTGAATGATAATTAACAATGTTTCAAAATTTCATGAATCTGTAAAAAATAGATGTTGATGGTCATTTTGCTGCGCACTTATTTGTTTTAAGTTGTTATCTTTTTTCAACAAAAGTAAAATAAAGAGACAAACACGTTTAATATTGTCAGATTTGTTTGTTTACGACCATGAAGCTATAAACTACTACTGGAGGTTATACTCCTAATAAAAATTTGATGTCATTTCTAAATATTGCTGACTCTCTCTGATGTACTGACTTCTCTTTCGTTTTGACTTTGTTAATTGACTTCACTAGACTCTCAAAAAGAGGTCAGTATATTAGTGAGTCAGCAATATTTGGAAATGACCTCAAGTCTTTGTTAGAAGTGTAACCTTCGGTACCTAGTAATATATTCACGTTTACGACATTTCTACATGCATTTAATATATTGATCGGAAAACTTTGATTAAAAACATCACAATTTAACATATCTGGAGTCTGGACTGATCTCACAGTT